>JAMBLF010001012.1:0-157597 GCA_030578115.1 Leucoptera coffeella
GATTAGCGTTGTTAACTGATCGCGCCACGGAGGTGTCTAAAACTAATAACCAACCTCTTTGTCCACTACCTCCATGCAGAGCAATAAGCGCCAGAGTATTAGGGTCTGCATTCTCCACCGTAGCTAAAGCAGTGTTGGGACCAGTCAACAGTGGTTTGGACACCTTCAGCTTCCATGTCACTGCGGTGGGTGATACTGCCGTACTAAGCTTCTGGACATAGAGCTGACTCTCTTGTATGTAGAGCTAATAAAGAAATAGGTATAAGGTTGAAACGGTATGCTAAGTAAGAATACAACATTATAACATTACACTAAATAATAAAATAGTCAGTGTTTGAAAGTAACATATCAACAATCAAAAATATACGAAATAAAGATATTGTTTTTATATTCATCTCTTAATAGAAATATTGTCACTATTGTTACAATGGATAAGGCGTGAATAGAAATACTCGTGATATAATTTCTTCCCGTGCTAGATTGGGACGTAAAAAAAGTTAACTAGCTGTCACTCTTCCCAACGTGTCTTAGGACGCGACTAAGGGTTAAGGGGTAAATTAAATCCATTTGGCGATGAGCTAGCACCCTGTTACCATTGTTACATATGACATCACAACCCCAATATTCATGCTAAAAAGGAAGGAGGTTTTTCACTTTTTCAAGGTTCTGTCCACCCCGAAAGAGATCAAAGGACGTGAATGTATGTATGTATCATTTCTTCTATCTCACCTGTTGATCATGCAGTCCTATATAAATAGAAGGCGGTACACTCAGCAGTGACGTGTCAGCTAAGGAACTACTCGCTGTCCACAGAACATCGATGCTTTCCAGAGCGCCACCACGTAACCGCCATAGACCGGCCACTGGTGATTCTAACTGTAAACGGTGATAAACAAAATGTAATGAGATATTAAATATATTTAAGATGTTTTTTACCAAAATATCAGAGATTTATCAGGATCAGTCTAGGTGGAGATCTATAGTCTTTGTCTATCCCGTTGGGATATAAAGGCGTGCATATGTATATTTGTAATACTAGAGAAAAATAAGCTTATCAACTAAAAACTGATATGAGTCTTGCTAAAACCGAATAAGGCATTTCTTCCTAAATGACAATGTTAGTAAAGAGTACGTTTACCAAGATAACTTACAATAACTATAAAATTAATTCACAAATACAAGAACAAGTACTTAGTGCAAAAAGACGAAAACAAACGTGTTTACGACCATTAACCCTTGCGTGGTAGTCAGAGGTTCAGGTGTCCATCTCCGCAATTGCGAACGTAGTAATTCTATGGTCACCTCGAACCCACGTGTTGACCAGATAGTCAGTATACAATGTGACAGGTGGTAAGCCATGTCGCCATTTAAAAGCACTATTACCTGTTTGAGGAGCAGGTAGGTTTCCTCACGATGTTTTCCCTCACCGTAGTGTGCACAGTGTGTGCAATAAATAAGTTCACTTTAATTTGGTCTGATTAATCATTCGAAATAGTCAACCTAATAAACAGCTGATTTTATGAATTTATGAAACGTGTGTGGACGCATCAAAACTAAATACCTCCCCAACAAATGCAATGACCACCTCATCCCTTCCACACCACCCTTACCTTCTTCTGCCACAGCATCAGCTGAGACTGGGCCTGTCTCACCCCCACCATTTTATCGGGGAGGGCCACGGCAACTCCATATTCCGGAGGCTGAGGGGGCAGTGGACCCGAATCGGCACAATCTGGCCTATTGCTCAAGGCTACATGGTGTTCACCTACGCTGAAGTTCCATCTGAAAGGAGATGGTTGTTTGGTTATAGATTGGGTGGACACAGTGTATCTGTTTAATAGGGCTTTAGAAATGATCATACATACATACACATCACGTCTGATACCCTGTAGAGTAGGCAGAGATCACGTATCCCCATTTGTCCCGATCCCGACTGACCACTTTCGCTTCATTGAGATTCATATAGAAATGATCAACATACATAATAATATCTCCTAATTAAAGTCACTTATTGGCATGAACCTTGGGGTTGTCATGTTATATTCAACATTGGTGACTGGTTGTTAGCGTATCGTCAAATAGCTTCCATGCCGGGAAGAACGGTAGCTAGTTAGCTTTCTGATTACGTCCCAGCTAGTACGGATCAAAGTTCGAAGTGTTTTGTTGTGTTTGTAGAAATAAAGTTATACGTATTATATTATCTGTGGTTATACTATTACTTGAAGTCAAATAGAACCTAGTAATTTGACTTGTGATGCAAAATATTTATAAGTAAACAAGATATAAAAATTCAAAACGTACAAACTCTAAATTTTTGCGGACAGTTACGGAATAGACACCTTTTCATACATTGCACATTGAAATATAGAGCAACAGCGTCGGAGTAATTAAAACAACAGTCGTATGATAATTAAAATGGCGATCCATAATAGGTACAGAATTTAATTAGCATTACGTATCAGTTATTAAAAAATGGCATAATTAATTTAGTCACGTTGCAGTTCAGTGCTGGATATCGAATGAAAATTCGATTCAATGTGTGTAACAATCACGATACTATTGTTAAATGTTACCCATAAGATATTATGACGAAGGAAAATTCAAATCATATAACTCGTACAACATAACATACACATCACGACCTGTAGAGAGGTAGGCAGAGATGACAAAACTAGTCCCGTGCTAGTTTGGGACGAAACAGAATCTTAACTAGCTACCGTTCTTCCCGGCATGTCGTAAGAGACGACTTAGGGACTTGGGGTGTATGAAATATATTGAGCGATGGGCTAGCAACCCATCACCAATTTTCCATATGACAAGGAGATGTTTCCATGACTCCAAGGAACTGTCCACCCCGAAAGGGATTAAAGAACGTGAATTTATATAGACACCTAACGACGCACTTGTCGTAAACGCCACTTTAGGTGAAAATGAGTTAAATATACTGTATATAAATATATTTTTTCGACGACTTTTTGGCGTCTAAGCGGTAAAAAATTTTGCACATTTTTACTTGCCACAACAATTTGTTCATCTTAAACCTCTCCTGTAAAGTTTGCTAAATGGCGTTTAGGACAAGTGCTCCGTTAGGTCCATATGTACATTCCACCTACTTCTCAACCCCAGTCCTGGGATCCAGCGCTCTCACGGTGCTGGCTCTTCTCCTGAGTACCAGCAGGGCTTCGCTGGCGGCGTCCGCGTCCCCACCGCAGCCGGTCCCACCACACTCGTACACTACTGCCCCACTGCGAGGGTCCACGCCCATCCACAGGGTTTCTCTGGCACCTGGTGAAGAGATTGGCACGTTGAAAGAAAGAATGGAATGGAAAGAAGAATGGAAGAACATGTATGAGAAGGTTCATGGGTGTGGGTGAAGCAAGTGATTAGTCAGGATCGTTCCAGATGTATCTGTAGCAACAGTAACGACTAGCTTTATAATTAACTAGGACTTTACGAATTAAAAAGCTGTTAATGATTTATTTGTTAAATAAAATACATATATATTTATATTCACGTCTTTGTGCAACAAAGGAATAGGCACAGACTATCGATCTCTACTTGGAACGATCCTGACAAATCTCGAGGATGTCTTATGTCTAAAAAGTCCTATGAAAATAGTTGGTTACTTAAAAGATGTAATGGAGTTTGCCCAGAGGTTTTAAATAAATATGTTTAGTATCTTTACCCATGGCCGCAGCTCTAAACCTTCTTGAGATTTAAGAGTATTTGTGAATACATTCTAAACTTAAAAAGATACCATTAAATAGATAATTTCTAACTACAATCAAATATATTGGAAACAATGAAGCGTTTTCTGAGGATCTTACGCGAAACACGTAATTATTCAGCAACTATGCTTAGCTTAACTATTGTAAATATGCAATAGAAATGAAATCTGAATTAAGGCTATTCAATAACTTGTATGCAATACAAATTAATAATAATAAAATATGAACTAATTATTTTCTTCTATTAATTATATGCATAAAACGTATTTCCACAATATTAACAATTACTCATAAGTACATCAATTTCACAAAGGTGCCAAACAACTAAAGTTTTCCATCGCTACACTTTTGTTTCACTCAGAATCTTTATCATCATTATAATAGCCTACAAACAGACGGATAATCTAAAGACCGTTGCAAATCGTGACTCATACAAGAACATGTTGCATGCTAAGCCTAGAACAGGTTTTAGAATAAAAAAACGGTTGACTTATTTTCACTATGAGTCATAAGAAAGACGCAACACGCGTAAATATTTACATAAGACAGATTAAGTATTGGTTTGTTTCCGTAAATAAGGCGTGACTGTGATGTCTTTTGGGGAAGACAGAGTTATAAAGTTGTGAGATATTAGTACAAAGAAAAATAACACTTTACATAACCCTTGCCGGCTTGTAGTCAGAGATTTAAGATATCCATTTCTGAACCGAAGTTATACATGTATACATATACAATGAATTAGCCACGATATATTGAATCCCATTAAAAATAAACCATAATTATTATTATTTTTACGTCATTTTAGAATTTCTGTCATACCTAACGTAGTTTGTTTATAATTTAGAACCTCCATAAAAAATAGTAGAACAAGAAAGCGTAAAAATCGATTTTGTACATTATGTTAAATATGACTGTGAGATATCTACAATTTAGGGATTCGTGAATTGTAATGAAAGTCAAAATTGAGATTTCTTAATTATTGTGTATACTGGATACATTTAATTTACTGGAAAGATCAAAATAACCCTAATTTATAAGTAAAAAATAAAGAGATTTGACAGATATATAACTGTATTTACACATATTAATTACTTATTCCATCAGATATACTAAAATAGATTACAGCTATAACCATGCCAAATATTACACAATTACTCTCTTCCTATCATATAAACATAATGTTATCAAATAGATAACATCTAAATGTACGAAATTACAAAATAAACACTGATAATAAAGTGTCACATACAAGTTCAGAGTGCACAAACACAAACATAAAAACACTAACTATGATGAATGACTCATTAGTCATGTGAAGTAAAGCAAAATTTATTTGAATACCTAACTGATAAAAAGGTACTATTTATATTTAGTACTGTTATATCACTTTCCTGTGTAAATGCATAGTTAAGTATTTTGTACCAATTTGATTTTTATTTATGTTTTTATTATTACTATATTTATGAATCAATGATGAATTAAAATGTGATCAATCACTATTATTGCACTAAAAACACCCAGGTTGCACCAAATTCTATATAGAAACATACTTTGTACAAAATTAAAGATCACATATGTAAAAAAATAACAAATTCATCAACTAACCAAACCAAAAACCACTCCTTATTCGGAAATCACCTATACACCAACTAAACCTAAATAGAATAGTTTAACTACTCACCTGCAATGACAAGATCATCCGAATACTTGAAGGATGATGACAGTAGTTGTTCCGCATCCAACGGCAGTGGTTCAACGGAGTCTCCGCTCACACTGTACAGGGTGCCTCGCAAAGACGGTACTAGACGCACCCATTTTCCGTTTGAGGTCAACTATGAATAAATTCATGTATTGAGATATAAAATAAGACAAAAAAGGTTCATTTAATCTAATGATGTATTGTCTTACACAAAGGAACAATAAAAACTAATGCCACAGTTCCAACATGCAAATAACTTTCAATTAATTAAAATTCACAAATACTCCATATAAAAAAGGAGGTGACTAAAGTTTTAGGATGATTGGCAGAAAACTAATGAAAACATCAATTTTCAATATCTGTTCTATCAACATGCCAAAAGTTATATTACAGGTTTCTTGAAGAATATATTGTTTATCAGCCTTTCCGAAAAGGGATAGATCTATGTGCGAGTGGATATATTTTTTAATTCCAAAATACATACAGCATCCTCAGTGGAATAGACAGAGAGACTACCAATCACCACCAGGAATTATACTAAATACTAATATCTACTGATTTATTATGATATCATGCTTAGGAAATAAAATTTTAACATTGTAGTTACCTCAACATGATGCAGATTTGATGATAAAAGGGGCTGTGTTTGTATCTCCCAAGTTTTCAATCCATTGCTAGTGGCGAATGCTGATAGTTTACCATCCAAGGTACTCACAAGGACCAAGCTACAAATTATTAATTAAATTATTAAACACATACACACACATAACCATTTATTTACCAATACTAAATGTTAAACAATAATTAGGTAAGATTGATTATTTGATCTGTGAAAAAGGTGTGATATGTGCATAAATGTGAATGTTTATACTCCAAGATACTCTGTAATAAGTTCATTAACTAAAGACAAAAATCAATATTAACTTTTGTATGATGAACCTTGCATCATCAAATTATTTCTTCTAAATTAAAGTTTAACTGCTCAAGTTTACCAAATGGTAGATTCTCTTCTTCTCTATCAACAAGCTTTTCTATTAAAGCATTACATTTTATATGAATTAGTTGCACATTGTAAATATGTAACTGTTACCATTTAAAATCAAGGCCATATTTTAACCTGATAATGAGATGTTAATATGAGAGAAATACTGTCGAAAATATATATTTTCACAGGACATAATCATTGATTTGCTACTAATAGTTTGCAACCAGATGCATAATGAATCGTAGACAATATTGTAAACAATATTTCATAACAATGTTTCAGTTCAAGCTGAAAGTTACTTATAAAAGCATTCGACCTATACCGCAGAGAGTACTTACTCGTCCACAGGAGAAGCAACGTTTGCGGCGTGAGGATTGCAAAAAGGAAGCTTCTTTACTTCATCAGCCCTCAAATACGAACATAAACAAGTCAACATAAACGCAGACTTCAAAACAATAACCTTCCAATACCAGTTCGACATTTTATAACGAAATGATTACAGTGAATCATCGCAGGTTTATATTTTATGTAGTATTTTATCAATAACACAACATAAGAAAGTATTTATTAAATTTTAAATTATGTTTTAAAATTAACCAATAAGAAACTCCCAAGTCCCAAGTGACTTGAAGTGACACATTAATTGAGTGAGTGAAGTGAACCTCAAAATGACGTATTATCATCAACATCAATTCAGTGTCTGATGTTTGTTATCCATAAATATCACGATAATTGTACAACATTCGCCTAACAAGAAGCTCTTGAGTCTGTATGCCACTCAAACCACACGCATTTCAGATCCCAGACCAATTTTAGCCCCTATTCTCATAGTAGTGGTCATAATGCCATGCCATTAAAATTATAAACCTTTGAATATTTGTTCGAAGGGTACGTATAATGTAATGTAAGTAAACTATATGTTCAGGTATCCAGGTGCAAAAAATAAGTAACAATTAAATTCATAACGATATTTTTATCACAAAACAATATAAGATCGTATAGACTTCATATTATTACTATTTTTTCAAATATTTACATGTATTATAATAGCAGTTACTGAATGTTAGGCAAACGTCAGAAAATACATACATAAAGTCAATTTGTCAAAAAAATACTTTGCTTCGCAAGCTAGAGATCCCGCCACATAAGGTGGCAGTTGGAGGCGTCGCCACAGTCGCGTAATTCAGTGTTACCAGTAAACACGCCAAAACTAGCACTCACTGTGCCATACGGCTCGATACATTATAGGTTTCATTTGTAACGGTCTTTGGTTGCAGAGCTATAAACACAAATAAAACAAATTAATATATCAAAGTCAAAATATGTTTATTAAACTATTTCAAACATGATTAATAATTAACGGGACTTATCCTTCTTATTATATATTACATATATTATGTGTTCCTTCACTCTGTCCGCAATAGACCGTTTAGTGTGTTCGACGTGGGATTTCCCACAGCTGCAATCAATCTTATACACACCCTTATATCTTATATCATGAGTATAAATCGCGAATCTCTTAAAACTATTATTTCAAACATGGCACTGAGCATTGTCTTTACATATTTTTTACCGAGGTTAGATCAGCGGAGACCCTAGCTTGGAGAAGAACTAACAAGAAACTCCGGAAATCAATTTATTATAATCACCCTTAACAAACATAAAAATTACAAAGAGTGGGCAAAAAACACAACGCTGGTAATATTAAATTTACCTTTCATACAAAATAACACGCAATGGCGGTAACGTCAAATTTAGTTCCAAGTTTGGCTACTGCCACCTTATGTGGCGGGATCTCTAGACTGTGGTGGTAGATGACAATATTTAGTTTTGGTGGTTAAATAAATCATAAACCTCAGTTAATATTTAACGAACAGCAACAAGCACCTTGCTCGCGTTCGGTAGACGTTACGGATTTCGTTTCTTATAATTTAAAAATTTCTAACAAAATGACTCTGGGTACATATAACAGGCATCAAGCTAAAAGAAAGAAGTAAGTTACTGTAAATGTTTGTATTTTTTGGTTATGTTTATACGAAGATCTGCTTTTAATACCGATTTATTAATTTCACAGAGAAGCCGCACTTGCTGCTGCGTTTCCTCAAGGCATTCGGTGTCAGAAATGTCTTGAATATGGTCACTGGAGCTACGAATGTAAAAATAAGCGGAAGATATTGGTGCGTCCCTCTCGGTCTCAGGTCCTAACCTCGAATTTGAAGAAGAAACAGGAGCCACAGAGCAGGTATTGAGCAGTATTCTTTTTCTTAAAACTTTATTATGATGTTAGTTACTATTTTCTAAAAAACGTTAAAACTACCCTCGTACCCTCTATAAACACTCCTTTTCTCTTATCGTTTTATTCTGTTATAAACACCAACTCTACAACTACGTAATCCTAATCATCATATCAGAAATAGAATTGTATTTAAGACGACTAACCTAACCTAACTCTGACCTTTTTCTGTGCTTAGGCCTAGGTTAAACATCTCGTATGTCGTATTAGATGCTGGATTTTTGTACTAGTTTTTAAATCTGGTAGTTGTAAAGGCGCTGCATCCTTCTGCTCTTCCCTTGTAACCCATTGGTTCACACCTAGCATGCAGAAATTGCGAGTTGTATTGATGTTCATTATAGCTTCTACATAAGCTCACAATCAACATCTCACAGCGGCATAGCTTCCTTGGTTGGTGTAACTTGGTGGTGTTACCGTTAGAGAGAGAAGGAGAAAAACTTAATTTTCTAAATTTTTGTAAATGCTAATTGATTACAAGATTTATAATAAACTCAGTGGGTTGTTGTCTCTAAAAGACCTTCACAATCCATTCCTTAGGTAGGTGATGGACACCATCATAAACCAAATCTAATCATTAACTTTAACTTTTTAAGCAACAACAAATGTGCGATACCTTCCAAGAAGCGCAAAGATTCCAAAGACTGCTCAGATAGTTCTGAATCTTCCGGCTCTTCAGGTTCTTCAGGGTCAGAATCCGGCAGTGATGACTCTGACAGTGACAGTGATAGCTCTAGTAGCAGGAGTAGTAGCAGTGGAAGCGGAAGTGGATCGGAATCTGGTAGTGATTGAAATGTAGAGTAAAAGGTAGGTATAAGTAATTTTTACAGTGATATATTTTATTGATTGATTGATTGAACAGTCATTTTCAATGTAAAGTAGATGGTATATGATTAGTAAGAGCAGTGATTTATTTGATTTGAAAGCCTGAAAAAAATGGTATATAATCACTAAGACCAGTTTGTTATTTGATTAGAGCCAGCATGAGCAATATAATAAAAAAAACAATATATAAATTCCTCAAAAATACTGTTTTTTTATGTAAAGTAATATTTATGGGATCATACACTATCTATTAATTTCTGTTTCTATTTTTGTATAATTATTAATAATTCATTTGTCTCTTATGTTTGGATATAGTAATTTATTTTTGCAATTCCATGTTGAGTGTATTTGTAAACAATGAAACACTTTCCTATCAATAAGTTTGAAGTTTTCTCATGTAAATTACTGGTAATTCTCATGATTTTAAGATAGAATTTATTGTATTGAATAATACGCTTTTGATCTATCATAAAATCTGGTTAAAGAAATACATTATGATTCTATTAACAATATATAATTGATTTTAAAGTGTTTCATGTAATTGATTATTGTAGGATGTACATATAGTCTTTTTCTTGAATTAGACTATGGATAGAATATGAAAATTCATGTTTTAATTTTGTAAATAAGGTTGATGAGAAGTAATTTCTAGATGTAAAGGTAGTTATAGTGACATGAGATTAAATATTTGACAAGACTTAATGTTTTAATTTATTGAAACATACAAGGGATATTTTATCTAAGCACAAAACTATTTTGTCAAATGTACAAAATTCTTTACTTTATGAACATCAAATTTAGTAATTTAATAACTACATTTCCACTGTTTGGTTTAGTTTTATTTATTTCGACTGTGTTCTCGAAATATGTATATAGGTATTTATTTTGAAAGCACAGCATTTGATGTGAATTTAGTTTTTTTTATAAATATTAAAATTGTACTGTGTTTAACCAGTGATAAATAAATTTAAATGATTCTTGAATCATTTAATATTATGTCACTGTTTGAACAGAATCTGTCAGTCTTTATTTGTAAATATACAGATTTTATTTTGTTTTATAAATGAATAAATCAGTTATGAACAAAATAAACAAATTAATTACTTTCATGCTATTGTTTCTTTAGAAGACCCTAAAACGTGTGCATCTCGGTAGTCAAAGTGGAGTCCAAGTTGTAAAAGCGATATTGAAAAGAGACAATCAAAGAGAATTAAATTTTGTCTTACATGATTATGTGATCTCATTATAGACCATTAGCTATTTTACATACTCACATATTCACAACCATATAACCTTCGGAATAGTCGTAAATTAAGTGAACACCGCAAACTAAGTTTTTGTTATCTTTGGTCACTCAAAACTCCCTTTCAATTGATAATCAATATCCATCACGGCAAGTGGTAAACCATGTCGTATACAGATACTGACTATGGCATATTTCGAGAAAAAGGCAGCCGTTACCAGTATTATAGTAACTATTCTAAACCCACTTTTTACCAAACATTCAGTGCTCAGAAATGACATGAGGTGGTGAGTTCTTTATTGTAAATATAGGATTTAATAACGAATGCGTTTGAATAAAGGCAATACAAACACAAAATTTTAGAAAAAAATATTTATTACATACACAAATGGGTGGGTTTACATGTAAAATTACAAACTTTGTACTATTGTAACACGATTTTAGAGTTACTGCATTATAGTTTATCAACATTGGACAATATTAGGCGGCCTAACAATAAAGAGTAGATTTATACTCTTTATAATTAATGAAAAACTTAACACTATCATACAAAATACAGACAAAAGTTTTTGCTATAAACAACAAGCAGTTTGTATAATCAAAATTCGTATCAAAAATATCAATTAAAGGCACACGTTTTGTTTAGTAGGCATATTAGTTCTTATTCTAGTAATACTAATATAATGAATTCCATTATGCTTGATGATTAGGACACTGTTCAAATCTGTTGATCCTTCAAAACAAAAATTGAATTAGGATTTATCAGTGAATACTAAAATAAAATAGTAAATAATCAGATTTTCGACATTATTTATACTTAAATCATAAAATCCTTCATAATATTTTGATAGTATTATTGTGATTATATACAGAAATTGCTAATTTTATTCGACCAACCATGATTCCATTGTTGTATAATAACAGGAAACTTAAAAATATACTCGTACGTATATTATCCCCAAGTTATGGTCAGAAACATCGAACTTGTTTTATCGCTCTTACACTCACTTTTAGCATAATTGAAATTAAAAGGGATTATTTCAAGGCATAGATATAGTATATCACCCTAGAATCGAAAAATAAAAAACTAATGAATTACTACACTTACTAAATAATCTTAACTTAAAAATAATCTAATCTGTGACATTAGCATTTAAAAGAAACTTGCAAATAAGAAGTGCTGCTTGCTTTGCATGCAAAGCAAAGTGAGCTTATAAGTTTGAACTATTACATACAGTAATGTATAATAAAACAGAAGTTAATCACTACATAGTATAAATCAATGTCGCTTTCTTTGTCCCTATGTATGCTTAAATCTTTGAAAATACACAACGGATTTTGATGCGGTTTTTTTAATCGATAGGGTGATTCAAGAGGAAGCTTTATATGTATAATAACATCAATTAAATAGTGGAGTAGGCTATATATTTTATACCCGTGCGAAGCCGGAGCGGGTCACTAGTACTATATAAACAGGAATTACATTGGTAACTGGTGAGACATTTAATAACAATGGGATCAAATACCTTTCCTTATTTATTGTTTTGGCGACGTTTTTTACAGAAATCATTGATGAAAAGATTGCATAACACAAAAACAGAACCAGCTGATTTAAATTAAAAACCCAAAAATGTAAGACAGATCTCGTATATCATAAAATGAAATGTATGAGATTAGTGCTCGACAGATGTCATATTTAATATAGCGTGTAAATGTGTCTGCTATTTATTTACGAGTTAGACCATTTTGGGTTGCGTGACAAATGTAAAACATAATTTTCATCAAGCGTTGTACAGTTTTTTTTTCTATTTTATTTAGGCCTTATAGATCGAAAGATTAGGTCGTTATAGGTTGAATCAATAAAATATTGTATAAGAATCGGTTTTTAGGCAATATCGATATAATTATTTCTATACTCTCCCTTACTTGAAAAATTAATGTAATATAAAAAAAGAAATAGTTTTTTACAATTTCATTACTGATAGCTGTCGAGCACTATTCCACACCAATTAACTCCATAAAATTCACACAGATGGCGCCTCAGGCAACGTGTGAATGATAACCTTCCTCTTTGGTTCGTACACGAAACTATTCACTTTGAAAATGCGACTTTCGTAGAAATGCTTCAGATCTGTTATGTTAAGCTGTCTTGCCCGTTCCATTAGGTCTCGTTCTGCGATTTCTATGGTCGATTGAGAATGGTTGTGTAATCCGCGCATGTAGGCTAATTGGTCCATTGCTAGCTGACGAAGAATGTAGTATAAGAGTTCGCTGTGATCTTTGTTGAAGCATAGGTATTTCTGGAACGTCTGTAATGGAAATAATATATTATGTTAATGAATGTACTGAGGACACAGTTTTACGTATATACAATATAAAAAAGGTCTGTTCTTGCAATTTAAGAAACCTATAAAAAAACAAAGACTGGAGCATTTGAGACTTTGCCAAAATCAGAAATAAAATCCCAATTTTCGTTTTTACCATCAGCATACAAAAGTCCGTAAATAATAAACATAACATTATTTCAATCGATACATGCTCAGAGGTTAGAATGTACCCACTGATACAGAGTCACGTCCCCAACGACTGAGCTACACCAATTCAATTCCTGAGTGCTATATCAAAGTGAGGAATTCATCGTGAGGAAACCAACCTACCCGTCGGGATAGGTAATAGTCAGTATACGTATACGACAATACGGTTCACTAACTATCACGTTGTGTGCTGTCTATCTAGTGAAACGCGGGCGATTTCAAGCTAGGATAAGTACCTGTCTCCAGTCGTCTATGGTGCGTCAACAAAGTCAGCAGCTCAGTGAAAGTTGAAAATACAAATAATTATTTTCTGCTGATTATTTAGTCAATTGTGATGCCAAACTGGCTAAATATGTTCGCTTTGGGATAAGATTTGGATCCTCAACTGGAACGAACCGAAGAACAAGGAAGAGAAGAATTGGAGCATCGATTTCGTTTTTCTTCGGTTGTAGCGGCTGGCGGCGTTGGTGTAACCATGGCGACGGAATAACAAGAAGTGCAAACGCCGTGGCATCAGTGTTTGTACTTCAGCCGACATAACCTTAGTGGTGAATGGCTTAGTAAAGTACCTACCTGTCTCATAGTCCTCATGACGCTGTACTTCTGGGTGTCCACGAAGCTCTCCAGCATGGTCCTGATCGCCATGTTGACGTCCTGCTCCGTCACTTGCGAACGTAAGTGCATACGGGCATGCGCCTCACTCATACGGATTACTGAAATGTATTTATTCATTTTATTTAGCAGTAAAGGTTAAAGGTACTGGTCGGTATAAATAAAATTGTAAGGTTTACATACATACATACGCTTCACGACTTGTGTATACACACTCCCTTTTTTATTATGGCGGTATAGTCAGAGGCTTGAATGCCCATCTCCGAAATTTCGGAGGCATGTTAGGTATTACTGAAATATATTTATTCATTTTATTTCGAGGTAAGGTACTGGTTGGTATAAATAAAAGTTTAAGGTCTTTAGGAAATCAAAGTCCATTTTCTAACAGTCTCGTTATTAAAGTCAAAGTCGAATGATTTTATTCAACAAGTACAAGTACAGTGCATACATTGAAAGTCAAAACATTTGCCTGACACTGCGTGTCTCTTAGCATTAAAATTCTACCGTTAGTAATAATATTTACGACACTATTACTGAAATTGAACTAGCCCTTTGGTAAGTTCATTTAAAAATGTGTTAAGGGTACTGGTCAACGTATATTTAAGAAATATATACTTATAATACATAGATAAATGCATTTTTTTTCAGGGACTAGATTGGGAAGCACAAGAAAAGCGTAGTTCTTAACTCTGCCTCAACCGATAATCGAACTTATTGATACACCTTAAACGTTTTAATTGATACAACAATACCTAATAATTCGAGTACATAATTTACTTCTAGTACTTACCAGACTCAATGTGACGAACAGTGATTGGCAAGCTGCCAGTGGCCAAAGATTCTTGACGTAGTTGACTGTACATTTTTGCCACCTTGTCTTGATCCATGTTCTGTAAAGATACATTATAGTATTAAATGAATATTTATACGCATTAGTCTCAATAACAAATATGTACGAACGTATTTTATCATATTAAAGTGCTATAAGCCGTGTGGACAGAACCTTGGCGACATAATATCAGTTTTATCTAACATTGAATTTTTAATTACACATTGGCGAATAGTTGCTAGGTGACAAATAATAAATAATTACATGAACGCCCTTCCATTTGACACCATAACCGTAACATTTCAGTAAGGTTCTGTGTACCCCGAAAGCGATTAGTCGAGTACTTCTATAATATATAATTTTTAACAACAAATAAGTGACCACGGAGATCTTTACATGACTTTACGGAGAACTTTTCAAGTCTTTAAGGTCCTGTCCACCCAGAAAGGGATTACTTGAGTACTTCTAACCCTAAACTCAAGATAGGTAATAGTCAGTGCCTATATACGGCGATACGGTTCACTACCTATCACGAATTCGAACGAATCTTCGAATGACCCATACCTAACATGCCTTCGAAATTTCGAAGATGGGCATTCAAGCCTCTGACTACCCCACCATAATAAAAAAGGGAGTGTGTATACATAAGTCGTGAAGCCTATGTTATGTTATGTTTCTTCTCCCTTCTGAATCGAAATGTTACAGCAGACATGTCAAAGAGGGTGGGTTTAGAAATTAATACTTAGTACACAAATAAACGAAATACTGAGGGTCTGCAATTACCCTCAGTATTTCGTATGCGTATGCAATTGTTTGACCAAGAAGATCTTTAAGATCCTGTCCAACTAAAAGGGATAACTAGAGTACTTGTAACCCAACTTACCGTAAGCTTAGGATGTATGTTCTCACGGGCGTACACGATGTATTTCTTGAGTACGTCCTGCGTCAGAGTAAACTCCGGATCTGGTGCGTCCGCGTCCTCTAAGTCGGCGCCTCTTTGCGTGGGGTGGTGGCGTATGTGAGAGCTTACTACGAATCTGTGAAGGCATAAAATAGGTTAAGGTCACATTGAGACTAGAGTACGGTTATCAATGAAATAACCCTTATGCTGTGATAATAGCACGCACAAGTTATATCCCTTAGTTTGTAAGTTTTAATTGTAAAAGTTTCGTATTGTGTATGTTTTTGTAGCTGTAAATTATCGCTTTATATTATTGTTATTATTAAATATGCATCTTATTATGTTAAAAATAAAGAATAATTTTGTTTCTATTAGTAAAATTTTATGCGTCACGTCTCGGTGTAAACTGAACTTGTGATTTTTATTCATTACATTAATTCACTCAGCATAAATAGTTATGCTCCGATTCCGGTGGTATTATGTACGCGTATCACGAGAAATTTCTATTTGTTTGTACTAAAGGTCATACGACGGAATAAATGCTTCCATTTTCTTTCATAACGAAAAGCAGACAATTATCTTTAACATAATACATATTTTTTTGACAATGTTTTCATGAGAAAATGTTATTTTCTTAACATTCAATAAGTGATATTTATGGTTCTTATATTGAACATTCTTTTTAGATTTTCATTTCAAATCTGTATGTAAATAAAGGCATTTTCAGCATGCGTAAATATACAACTTACTTGGCCAAGTGCGTATCTTGCATCGGATCAGCTTCATCCCTCACAACACATAAGACGTCGAAACGCGACAGAATGGGTTCGGACAGGTTGACGTTCTCACTGAACGTCATGCTGGCGTCGTAACGGCCACCAATAGGGTTGGCCGCTGCGATTATCGAGCATCTGAAATAAAGCAAAATAGTTAAAATAAACAAATTGTATTAAAATAGTACAAGTTTAATATTCCCGTACTAGTGTGGTAATGCTAGTGTAGTAAAAAGAAGGCTAACTGAATGCCGTTCTTCCCGTCATGACTGGGTAAAGATTGTATTGGGCGATGGGATATCAACCTGTCACCATGTTCTATATGACATAAATCGAATATTCATGATGAAAGTGACCTAAGTATCCAAGGTTCAGTCTACCCCGATGTTTTCGGATTTATACACTTTTCTATAAATACATCCAGCCTTTGGAGCATGTCGACTATTTTATATTCAATCATATTCAGATATAATATTTTTACTAAGTATGTTTTCCACAAAGTATGTAAATAGATACACATTCATCTAACTACCTTATCAATAATGTTCCCAAAACACCTTAAAATTAAAACACTACTATGCTCCCATCTTACCTAGCATGTAGAGACGTGACAATCCCAGCTTTCGATATCGATATGGACTGTTGCTCCATGGCCTCGTGAATGGAGGTGCGATCTCTGTCGTTCATTTTATCGAACTCATCGATAAGGCACACGCCGCGGTCGGCCAACACTAGCGCTCCTGCTTCTAGGGTCCAGTCTCTAAAAAGGAAGATATTGTTCTTTTATGAATTTGAACTAACCAATTAAACATTTTTGTTACATTTTTATATCGCTTTATATAGATTAGGTATTTTTACCTACTTATTTCTAATTCTAATTTCAGTATTTAAATTACATTGAAAACTAAAATAGTTTATCTCACTCTCTCAACGAAACATTTTATACGCTTACACTTATGTACGAATACCAGTCACTTCAGCAAGCTTATGGTCTCATAAATTTCTCTGAAGCACATATGTTTACGAGAAATAAGATGTTACAGATTAGATAAGACTTACAAATATTATTATACCACACTTATATTTAACGATCAAAATAATTGTACATTTGACTATGAAAGTTTTTCGAAGCACTTACCGAGTAGTTGGGTTCTTCCTGACGTAGGCAGTCAAACCCACTGCGCTGGCTCCTTGGCCCGTCGTGAATATAGCACGGGGGGCTATCTAGATAAGAAATATAAGCTTATTAGTATTAAAATTGAAGCTAATAGACAGGCTATTTCTTCTTGTCTATTACAAATACATAAGAGAAGATGACATAATAATAATGTTCTATCTAACAGATTACAATAACAATTATTGAAACGAAGAAAAACTACATTATCGCTTAGGGATTTAACAAAACGAATACATAGATGTACGAGTATATGGTCAATAAGAAATATGGGGTTAATTATGAATTACTGAAAAGCATCTTATTGCTAAAATTTATAAGCACGATTATTAACGTGATACAACATTTGTTTTGTATAATCCCTTCGAGGATAACAGACCTCAGTATTTACAAAATACATACATGTTGCAGTTCATTCGCCATTATGCCAAAATATAAACTTACCTTCTCAGTGTATTTCAAGAATTGTGACTTGGCGGTTCCCGGATCTCCACAAATCAATACGTTGATGTCACCACGCACTTTGTGCTTTTCACCTGAAATGCAAATTAAAATAAGTTATGTGACATGAATATTAATACTTATCAACATCTAGCTTATTTAGAATATGATTTTTAGAAAAAGCGACTGTAGCCACGTGGGTAAGACCTCAAACTTTTTATTAGAATGTCTTATCACTCGGGAGCTATAGCATTCCTACTACCTAACCTAACACGCTTTCGAAATTTCGGATATGGGCACTGAAGCAACTGACTACCCCACCACAATATGAGTGTGTATACACAAGTCTTGAAGCGTATGTTATGTTTATAATAGTAGTTTAGTATAATATTATGCAACTTCAAGATATTTTAATATCTAAGCAAAATTAGCTACAATAATAATATTCATTTCTTACCTGGATTTTTGGGTTCACCACCAAATAGAGACATGGCTAAACCTCTCTTGATATATTCATGTCCGTAGATAGAAGGCGCCATACTTTGAATAATGCGCTCACCTAAAAATAAAATTTATGATAATTTATTAATAACAAAAATCTTTAGCATAATATACTTGAAAATTTATAATAGAACACATAAATTCACAATTAGATAAGGTATCAATCAATCAATCAGCCTATGACAGTCCACTGCTGGACGTAGGCCTCCCCAAGGCAACGCCACAAAACACGATCACTCGCGGCCCTCAGCCAACCACTACCAGCGACCTTTTTCAGGTCATCAGTCCACCTGGCAGGGGGGCGTCCTACACTACGTTTACCGAGACGCGGTCGCCATTCGAGAACCGCCTTGCTCCAACGGTCGTCGGTTCTGCGACAGACGTGACCGGCCCACTGCCACTTCAGCTTGCAACATCGATAGACAATGTCTACGACATTGGTTCTCTGCCGGATAATCTCGTTCCGGACTCTGTCCCTTAACGAGATACCCAGCATCGAACGTTCCATTGCTCGTTGAGCGACATGTAATCGGTGAGCCAGCCCGACCGTCATGTTCCACGTCTCGGCATCGTACGTCATTACAGGTAGGACGCACTGATTAAAAACCCTGGTCTTAAGACACTGCGGTAGTGGCGACGAGAAGATATGACGCAACTTCCCGAATGCTGCCCAGCCCAGCTGCACTCTTCTGGAAATCTCACGCTCGAAGCTGTCCCTACCCATTTGCAGAGCCTGGCCCAGGTAAACATATTCCTGGACCACTTCGAGCGCCTCTCCACTGATCGTGATCGGCCCCGGGACAACGAGTTCGTTGAACATGACTTTCGTCTTGTCCAAGTTCATCCGGAGACCGACCGACCGTGAGGCAGCGTTAAGACTGTGCAGCATTCCCTGCAAATCCTGCAGCGACCCCGCCATTACGACAATGTCGTCAGAGAAGCGGAGGTGTGTGAGGTATCTGCCATTGACATTGATACCCATCCCAGTCCAATCCAGTGTTTTGAAGACGTCCTCCAGTGCGTTCGTGAACAGTTTCGGGGATATGACATCCCCCTGTCTCACTCCTCTGAGCAACTGTATAGGACTTGTCTTTTGGTTTTGGACTTGAACAGATATCGATGCCACGCTGTATAGGCTCCTCAACACCTGCACATAACGCCAATCGACCTGGCATCGCTGCAAGGATTCCAGAACAGCCCAGATCTCGATGGAGGCCTTCGACTCCATCGAGATAAGGTAACAGAAGAAAAATAAAGTACTGAAAATTCTGTCGAAAAGCAAATGTAATTGAATAAAAGGTATAAAGTGGTAAGCCGTGTCACCATTTATTAGCATTAGGTGCAAAATTTTCCTATTAACATATGGTGTGAAGGTGGCACTAACATAATTAATTAATTAGAATATAATAGAATATCTTACCAATTCTCGGATCCTTGGATAGTTTGATGATATTGGCAACATCTTCATCGGTCAGTGACTCCACAATATGCTTGCAGTCCTTCACCACTATGTAGTTGGCTATTATCACTGTTGCGAAGACTGGGAAACCCTAAAATATACATAAATATATATAATCACGTCATTTAATAGCTGCTCAGGTGGATAGACCCTGAGAGACAATGTCTTCTTGGTCACTTGTATTGGAGTTGTGCTGACATCAATATGGCACATTGGTGACAGGTTGCTAGCTCACTGATCAATAGCTCTAGTACCTAATATCACCATTTTCCAGTATGTTACGTAGGGGCCGGCCTAATAAGCCATATAACAGTCAGATAGACACTATATTGAAAAAAGGTGACGTTAGGTGTACCTATAACCTCCGAGAGTGTATGAGAAGATTAACGTAACAAAGATATCTTTAATAAAAAATATTTTTTTTAACTGGACCTTACCTGTTCTGTATTCAAAGATCCATCATAATTGTTGGTGTATATGCCGGTTAGATCCACTTCATCACCAGGCTTGCACCTATCACAGAGGTCAGCCAGCAAGATGCAGTCCTTACTCCTGGGTATACGACCAGCTGGGATCCTGCCTGGCGACTCTTGGATGGTTACTCTTTGGTAGTTGCGGTAGATTGTTTGCTCCATGTTTACCTGTAGAAATGTTTAGAACTTCTAAATTACAATAGATAAAAACAGAAGAGCTTAAACTGGTATTAAATAAATACATTTGTAAAATACACCAACTATAATCAGGGAATACATCTTGAGGAAGCCAACCTATTCCTCAGAATACATATTATTTGGTACTTGTAAATCCTGTCAACATATACCAACTCTCTTATAATGACTATCTGTTGAACATGTGGCTGTGACGCGAGTGTAGTATCACCTCCATAATTGTGGAGCTAGACATGCACACTTCTGACTATTCTGTAAAGAATTATAGTTGTCTAAGTATTTGTTTTGATAGCATCCAGAAATTGATGAAAATCTACCATATCTCTTACAGATGGATAATCCAGATATTATATAGGAACTATGGAAAAGTATTAAATTTTAAATGCACGCACCATGAAAGGTCCTGAACTCTGACACTCCGGACAGGATCCTGGCTTGACTTCCGAATTCTGCGACTGCACAAACGGTCCCAATATATACCCACACCTATTACAGTCATATTTCACCACTGACAACTGCGGTAGGACACCTGTAGTAGCCGTAATAACTCCCACCGTTCTTACTAACTGATTCAGATGCAATTTCCTGAACGTCCTCAACTCTTCTATCAATGGTAAGTCCGATATCCTGACATGAATCTCTGAGGTAACTCTTTCGTAACTCGGGAAGATTTGTAGGACAATATCCTTGGCTACTTCGTCAAAGATTTGCAGCATTTGGAACGGAGCTTCAGGTAAAAAGTACGCTAAGACTTGTTCTTTACGTGCTAGAATGTCGAATTCAACGTGGAATGAAGCTTGGTTGTTCTCGCACATTCGTCTTATGCGCTCCTTGTATACGAACTGGCCTTTACTGTTTGTATAGGTGCGTAGGAAGTTTTTGAATCTGGAAATGATATTGGAACTTAGGCAACTGAACAAATTTGGTTATATACATAAGAACTATAAAAATTTTACACAAAAAAAGAAACTATGTTACAATATTTGTAATATTATTGTGTGATTTACAATTATTCTCATTTCTCAAATCATATCCACAACTAGGGTCACATGAACTCATCTCTAAGTCTTTCTTCAATCTTTTTTACTAAGTCATCAATTACCTAAAATTAACAAACAGAGTTCTGTCTACCACACTTCATATTCAAAAGGTATTTAAAACAAATATTTTAAAAAGAGTACCATATCCTCTACTCTGACTTACCGATTAGCCACTTCCGTTCTAGGTCCAAGCATGGACAGCCATTCCTTAGTACTGTGCCCCTTTGTGTCTTCCAAGTTCTCAAATACTTTCAATGCCCTCCTCCGTCTGCTCATCGGTGCCCATTGCAGCTTTTTCTGCAGCACGTCTGCGCTTGGCACGAGGAGCGTCCAGGTTTTCATCATCAGACGCATCTAGAATAAGGAATAGACAAAAGATAAGATAACATAATCAAGGGTTAGGATGTACTTAGGTGGCTTAGTGAAAGAAGAATAAAATATATTATGTAGGTCTCATTCATTATGAATATTGAGATAAGGGTATATGGTATAACTTGTTTGATGATACAATGAAGAGAAGACCTAAATTATGAAGCACTTTAGCAAGTTAAATATTTACATAACACCTGTACAAAAATGTTTACATGAAAAGCAATAACAACTACTACTTACTATTACAACATTATTGTATTTTTATTTCATAAAAGGTGAGGTAAATAAAACATACCATATAGTAACCCAGCATCATCTCTCCTCAATCTCCCTTCATCTCTGTCACGTCTCCGCAGCTCTTGTTCAGCAGCCACTCGGTCCTCAACCGACATGGGGTCATAGTCATCATCATCCATGCCCTCAGCATCATATCTATCAAGGGCTGGCATTGGACGATAGTCACTGAAAGAAAAGCGAAGGTTTTAATTACTTAGTAAATTGCATATAAAAAAAGTAATGTTGTCATGTTGAAAAAGTCATGTTTGTATAAAGAAACAGAATTATGGTAATTCGAAACAGGCTGTTTGATAGTGTCATAGTACATAAATATTATTATTATTCTAGGCCTAAAGTCTATTTAAAAATGGCAACTGAGATTACTAGTAGTGTTATACTAACGCTTCCATGTTGTCATTGAACAGTTCCTCTCCATCGTCCTCTTCCTGTTCAGGATCATCCCCTAGGATAGCACTCTCATCCTCAAACATTTCGTACTCCCGAGCCGGCGAAGTCATTCGAGATCTGGCTCCATCACGATCTGACGGCGTATCAGGAGCTGAAGAACTCTAAAAATTGCAAAGAGAGACGATAAAAATTACATGATTACGAGTTCATTGTGGCTTTCAAGCAGGCCGGAATAGATATCGGCGAAACGTTGGTTTTACTACAGCAATTACGCTAAACTTACCATTTTTATAAAGTAGGGAGGATTCTCCGATTATTAAACAAAACTTAAACACAACGAAACAGCGTAACACAAAGAATTTCACACAAAACAGAACTAAAAACTCAAAGGTTATAAACAAACGAGCAGTTTGAAGATGGCAGGCCTGTCAATCCGAAAAGCGCGCGTAAATTCACAGACCAAAGAGAGTTGTGTATGAAAATAAATATTGGGAACCTCTTTACAATATAATTGTATTTCATTTGCCTCGAAAAGGGTAATCAGAAATGAACACCAAGACTGTTACTACCAAACTACTGCTGCCATTGAGTAGTAATTTGTCTAAGTATTAATTTGTAAATCTATTCTGTAATAAACCTAGCTGTTGTGTACCTGTATTCTACTTCTGTCATGTTGATCGATTGTTCTGTCATATGTTTCTAAACCTAACCTAAATCTAGGGTGTTGTCGCAGTCTATTTAGATGGAAATTGTTATGAAACCTCACAGTTTTAGTAAATAGAATAGTAATAATGGCTAAGTACATAGCCCAAATAATTGTTCTCGGTGTTCAAGTGGTTGGCAAGGCTTTCGCTCGTGCTTTGAAACAGGAAATCGCAGCATCACAAGAGGCTGCGAAAAGAGCTGGAGGTGGACCCCAGGGAGCTCGGAGGGCTGCAGCTAATGCTAGCACTGGGCTAACACTAGAAGAGGCCCTTCAAATACTTAATTTGGATAAGGTTGAACTAGAAAAGCTGAATAAAAATTATGATCACTTATTCTCTGTGAACGACAAAGCAAAAGGGGGATCCTTCTATTTACAATCCAAAATCGTTAGAGCGAAAGAGCGTATTGACGAAGAGCTTAAATCACAAAACATAAAAGACAAACCAAAGGATACTGGAGATACATAGCTGTGATTTTTTTAGGTTATAATGAAAACAAATGGTGAAAATTGTAAAATAATTTATTGTGTATAAACAATTCTGTCGGTGACTAGAGTACAGCAGTCTTAGTTTATGTTATTTGTAGATAATGTTGTAAAATGTCATTTAGATAATACTACAATATACTGTTACTTCTAAACATGCTTTTTAATCTTATTTTATACCTCAATAAATGCAATAAATTTCTATAAAAACAACCATCCACAATATAAAATTAAAAACACTAATATTGGCAGTAAATACAGAACAGGTACTTATGGATTTTTGCAGAGTAATCTTTAAAAGATGTTATAAAATCATGCAGCCACTCTTGACAGTTAAAATACAAATTAAAGCTTTTACTGTTATTACATACTAAACCATTACATACATAACGGATACAATAAGTGAACTAAGTATAAATGAAAATTATTAAACTTATTTAAATGCCAGTTGCCTTAAACAACTATTTATGTACAATTTTATATTATTACAATATAGTTTGCAAAACACATTGCACATACATACACATAATCTTAATCACTACATCTGGGGGTAATCTAACTATTACCTACAGTAAAGTCATTAAGAATACAAACAGCAAATAAATAATACACTTGACAGAAAGCTTATAAAAAATACAAAATCTAGTGTATTTAGATTACCTTAAACCTATGTCATGTAGGTATTTCTTATCCTAACTTTACCATTTACTCAATTTGACTGTTTTGCACAAGTTTGTATGAAGTTCTATATGATCAATATTAGTAAGAGTGATTGATCATACTATCATTCAATTAAATTACAGTGACAAATTCATTATACTGTTAAAGCGTTTCTCATGAGACAGTAAGGGTGAATGTATCTAATTCATTGTCAGACAAGGTTTTCTTACAAATATAAAATTCTGTTTTAAAACTAAACTTAAACCACTAATTTGAGATACACAAGGAGAAAGGGCATAGAACCACTGTTATGTTGTGGCATAAAAATTATTCCTAACACACTAATAGCCACTAACTTATGCGTAAAGAATATATGCAAGAAGCATGGAAAACAGGTACCAATGTATGAAAACATAACTAATTTTAAAGCACTGAGGAACTTAAGCTTTTGAGACTGATAGTAAATGATATAAACCTTAACATTATGTTAAAAGTGAGATCATCTTAGAATAAAATGGTTGTCTATCTGCTCCTTTAAAGCGTTACAGTTTATAGTTTTAAAAGAGTAATTTACCTTTATATTTGGCAGTAGGGTTACAGTGTATATTTATAGCAGGGAAACCTTATAAATACACATAACTATAGTGCTATTACTTATAATTACACTTCTACTAGCAACTTACGGGCTACATTTGGATAGATTGAGTTTAAAGCACAACCAACCAAAGAAACCTTTTTCAAAATCTGTGACTTCTCTGTGCCATTTGTGACCCCAAATCGTGATTTGTGCCACTCCGGCATACAATCCCAAGCCTATAGGAAATACTGAAATGAACAGCGGAAGTGAGAATATTAAAATTGGGAGGAATATCACTACCTTGAACCCAGTTTTCAGAATGACATGCTTGAGTATCCTACACCATGTCACCAGTGCTATGTACAAGGAACACAACGTAGAAATTAAAATTACAAATGGAATGCACAGTATGGAGAAAATGAGGACATGTAGTCCGTTATTCAATGTACAAAAAGACCTGCCCTGTTTAGTACGAATTTCGTCAATCAAACCAGATTCGCTAGTGCCTAAATCTTCAGTAGATATTTGTATTTTTACGTCATCACTGTCATTATCCTGCTGGCTTTTAGGTTTCGGATCGTCCAGCTGTGACAGATCTACGGTTAGCCATTCGGTTTCAGCTTTCAATTCCTTGTCACCATTCGTGATTATTAATTCAGGTGTCTCCTTGACCGTAACTTGGTTCGAGTTTTCAGTGAAACACGTATCTCCAACACTGTTTGCGTCTGAGTCTGACGAATCATCCGGAGGTGGAGTAGAGCTATCGCTTCGTTTAAATTCCTTCAAGTTATATGGACTAGATCCCCCATCAGATATATTCTCGTATATAGGGGATAAGTCGATGATATCTCGGCTAGTATTAAGTGACAACGCCTGGTTCTTTACTAGGTTATCTAAGGGTAGTGCGGCAGCTTCCTCCAGTTCTTCTACATTTTCTTCGTCATTGATTATTGGTAAATTCATCTTCATATTTGTTTTGAGCCCTTCCATGGTGGCATGAATGATTCCAGTGACCACATGCTCGGTTGTGGGAGAGTCTAGGAGATTGTTACACTTGATAGGCTTGTCTATTTCAGCTCCCTGAAAATTTGAAATAACATGTTAACATGACTGTGAGGTTTATTTTTTTTAAATTCTTTTACGAGTCTGAGGATAAATACTTTTACATTGAGAAAGGGTGACATTAGAAATAGTTATACCACAGATAATAGTTTAGTTTAGTTTAGTTTATTGGGCTCCGTGGTTTCCGCAATTAGTCCACACTGGGACCATTTTGCGTGATGTCGCTGACTATTCCAGCCAGCCCAGCACCCGCCAGAAGCGCAGAAGACGCCTAGTGTCTTCACAGGCTTCCCGAAGCGACCCCGGTCTCCCAAGGATTTTAGCCCGATCTTCAGCCACGGCCCCGCACTCCAGGACAACGTGGCTAATGGTTTCAGTGGAGTCAATGCAGCCCCTGCACAGTGGGCTATCCGTGATTCCGAGCTTGAATAGGTGCCCGTTTAGTCTGCAATGGCCGGTGATATTTTCGGTCATCACACGCAGTTCTCTTCTCGTTAGTTGAAGCAATTTGTTCGTTAATTTGGGGGCCAACTCCGGAAAAACTTCCTTTGAATGGCTCGAGCCATCGTGTTCCCTCCATCTCAAATTGTGTAGTTCCCTGGTCCAGGTTCTTATCCATGATCTGAACTTGCTAAAGGGTAGGGGCAACAAAGGCTCCGGAGCCACTAAGGCCGCCCCCGCTCCTCTTCTTGCAAGCTCATCCGCTGCGTCGTTCCCAAGTGATCCACTATGCCCTCTAATCCACTGCAGTGTCACACTATTCATAATGGACACCTTGGTAAGCTGGAGATGACACTCGTGTATTAGCTTTGATCGTTATTTATTGTCGTACTGGACAGCGCCATCAAAACGGAAGCGCTGTCCGAGACCACCTTTATGTGGTATCCCTTGAGTCCACGTCGCAGAACGGCGACCGCCGCCTCGATAATTGCCACACATTCACATTGGAATATGGAGCTGTGGACCCCCAGAGACAGTGATATATTTATGTTGAGATCTATTGAGTATATACCCCGCTCCAGTGCCATTATGGGTCTTGGAGCCATCCGTGTATATACGGACGTACTTGGTGTCCGCTCGATCTCCGTCTTCCTGCATGTTGATCCTGTAGTTTTTTTTGCATTGCCCACACGGCAGGGATTCTGTCACACGATGCCCCCAACAGCGGTTCCCTTGCCAGGGCCCTTTTTAGTATCCTAGTGTGAGGACAGTCGCTGCGAGCCCAGTGGCCCGAGTTATCGATTCTAATTGCGGCCATAGTAGCTTCTTGCTGAATGTACAGATCCAAGGGCGCCAAGTCCACCAGGACCTCAAGGGCAGCCGATGGAGTCGTCCTCATGCATCCGGTTATTGCGGTCGTAGCAATTCTCTGGAATCTTTGAAGTTTCTGTACCACCGTGGACAATTCAGTTCTTTGCCACCAGACGACTGAACCATAAGCCACTACGGGTCGGATCAGCGTCGTGTACATCCACTTGGTAATTTCAGGTTTGAGGCCCCATGTTTTGCCTATAAGCCGTTTGCACTGGAAGAAGAGCCCGCAGGCCCTTGCGAGCTTCTTGTCCAAATGCTTGTTCCAGCGTAAGTTGTCATCAAGAATTATCCCCAAGTATTTCACCTCTGTTGCCAGGGGACAGGCGCTCGCCGAACAGCCGTGGCAGTTTCAGCGGCGCCCTCTTCCTCCTCTTGGGTGAACAACACAAGTTCGGTCTTTGACGGATTCACAGACAGTCCGTTATTTCTACACCAATCCTCGACCGTCCTGAGCGCCATACCCATCCTGTCGCACAATGAGCTCTCAACAGGTCCGCTCAGGAGAATGGCAATGTCATCAGCATAGCCCACGGTGAAGAAAGATCCGTGATTCAGCTTCGTGATGAGCCCATCAGCCACCAGATTCCAGAGAAGTGGCGAAAGCACACCTCCCTGAGGGCAGCCCTGCACAACCTGAGCACGCAAAGCCCCCCCCACAGTCACGGTGACGGTCCTGCCCTTCAGCATGCCGTCCACCCAACCAGCGAGGGCGGGGCTCAACGCCACGCCCCTCTAGGGCCCCTGCTATGCTCACAAAGCTCGTTCTGTCGAATGCTCCCTCAATGTCGATGAAGCATCCCAGTGTAGACTGTTTGTGGTGGATGGCCTGCTCCACGCGTGCAATTACAGTGTGTAATGCCGAGTCCGTTGATTTGCCTTGAGTGTACGCATGTTGATTTTTGTGTAGTGGTGCACTTATTAGTGTTGTGTTTCTTATGTGTTTGTCGCATATCCTCTCCAGTGCCTTTAGAAGAAATGAGGTGAGACTTATCGGCCTGAAGGACTTTGCTTGTGAGTAGTCACTTTTACCCGGTTTTGGTATGAATATTATTTTGACTTCCCTCCATCGCCTTGGTGTGTAACGAAACGCCAGGCAGCCCGTGTAGATGGAGATGAGATGGCCACAGAGGTGGCCAGAGCACCAACGCATCAGTCCGGGAAAAACACCATCGAAGCCTGGTGATTTAAATGGGTGGAAGCTGTTGATTGCTGCAAGAACTGCTTCGGCGGTTATTATAGATTTTGCCGCGTCCCAGTCGTTCTCATTTGGTTGAAAACCCGGTGCATCGTCATCAATTCCCACGCCAGCACGAATGCTTCCTGGGAAGTGCACATCGAGCAAGAGAGAGCAAGTCTCTTGATCCGTTTCAGTGTAGGTACCATCTGGTTTTTTAAGTCGCTCCGGTGTTCTGGGCGATTCTTTCTTAAGTACCTTGGTTATTCTGCTGGCTTGATCAGTCGTTTCAATGTTACTGCAGAAATGACGCCAGCTATTTCTTTTGCATTTTCTGATTAGTTTCTTGTATTTTGCACGAGTGTTGTTATAAGACAGCCAATCGTCGTCGTCCCTAGTATTCATTGCTCTGTTGAAGAGTTTGCGCATCTTGTTTCTAAGGGTTTCCATCTCCGGACTCCACCATTTTGAACCCTTGTTGGTCTTCCTGTTGGAATCCACGAGCGGGCACGATTCCTCGAAACTAGTTATTAAAGCAGTAGTTACTGCTTCCACGTGATTATTAATTTCATTACAAGTGTTGTATGAGCTACATACGTTGATGTTATTAAGAGATGCCGCAGCAAGCCGGGAGATAATATAATACTACAGTATATACCTCGGAGAAAGCGTGAGTAGGTTTATAGATGTAATGAAGCGATACTGGTTTGGCGGGATCAGGAAACGTGGGGGTCTGATACCTCTCTCTAAAGTAACCACAGAATAAATAAATTTTAATCATACATTTCTCAATTTATTTCCCTACAAGTTTATACCGCAGCAGCGATTGTAACTGCACTTAATTCTTGTATGCCATAACCCTTACCTGGACTGTGATGATATGATCAACATAGTTTACTCTGCTTGTGGCTTTTTTGCCACCAGTTCGCCTTGTTGGTATTACAATCAGCGGTGATTCTACGTCTGGCATCTTGCTGGTAAATAAATAGAACGTTCACTAAAAATTGTCCTGCTAGATTCAGACACTAGTATGTAGTGAAAAACTTATGGGTATATTATTGGAAAATAATTATGCTTGTTGTTTTCATTTCTTTTTATTCTCTTTTGAATTATTTATTGTTTTGTTTACATACTTCGTGTTGGTCAACTCAACTACGCTTTCCCCAATGAAAATAATCGATCGATCAATTCAATGTTTCTTTTTGGACACTGCATTTTGTTAGTGTTAAGCAAAGATACATATTATATAAAGTTATATAACGGAAAGTGAAGACTAAAGGTTAAATTTATTTACCAAATCCAAATAATATCTTCTAAATCTAAATTATTTGAATGTCAAGAGATTGCTCCCCTTCTTTAATACTAAATTACAATGGTGTTTGCTTTGGAAATTATTATTTTTCTCTTAATCGTAGTACTTTTTACAGTTTTTACATGTAGGAATATTACAAATTTAAAATATCTTCATGATCTTTAATATACTGAAACGAAAATAGAACGGCCTGTTATCAATAAAATTTTTGGTGCGTCTTTCATATTTTGTTATTAAAATTATTGAATTGTAACTGATACACCAAACACCAATAGTAAATACCTAACCTACTAACTAAATAATTTTTCATAATATTATGAAAAATATTGGAATTATATAATTTTAAGAGTTACGTGCAAAACTGCGCACTAATTGTGCTTTTGAATTTAGATACGCAATATAGTTTCACAAGCCGAAGCATTAGAAAAATAAAGATCACATATCATCATGTCTGATGATGAAGTGATAAAGTTTGAAATTACCGACTACGATTTAGATAATGAATTCAGTACGCGAAGAGGACGAAGACCAAACAAAGAACAACAAATTTACGGTAAGTGTTCAACTTTTTATATACATAGAATATATATTTACCTTTAGACCTAAGGAATTCATCTTGTTTTTAAATAAAATCCTTTTTTCCCTGGTTCACTACCCCGCCAATAGCGTAATATTATTTTCATCATATAATTGTTTCCAGGTGTTTGGGCCAAAGACAGTGATGATGATGAAAATGAAGACAATGTCAGACAGAGGGTTAGAAAACCCAAGGATTACTCGGCACCCATTGGATTCGTCGCTGGTGGTGTACAGCAGGCTGGGAAAAAGAAGGAACCGCCTAAAGGTAAGATTATTGAAGGGTATGCTAGTTACTGAAACAGAGTTGGTAGAGATAAATAGTTCCATGAGTCCTAATATTTGGAAACTCTTGCTTCTAAAACTTTTAAGATAAGCATCAACAATTTATTTAGATCACTTGACTATAAGGTTTGAACTGGTAACTCTTACCAATCATCATCATCATCATCATCAGCCTGTATCAATCCACTGTTGGACATAGGCCTCCCCCAAATGACGCCACTTCTCCCTGTCAGTGGCCGTTCGCATCCATTCGATGCCGGCCAACCTGCGCAGGTCGTCTTCCCACCTTGCCGGGGGGCGCCCCACGCTACGTTTACTGAGACGCGGTCTCCACTCTAGGACTTTTTTGCTCCAGCGACCATCAGTCCTTCTGCATACGTGACCAGCCCAACTCCACTTCAGAGTGCTAATTCTTTTCATAATGTCGGTTACTTTAGTTCTCTGGCGTATCACCTCATTTCTGATGCGATCTACCAGAGAAACCCCGAGCATCTTCCGTTCCATAGCACGCTGAGCGACCTTGAATTTGTGGGCTAGTCCCGCAGTGAGTGTCCACGTCTCAGAACCGTACGTCATAACGGGGAGCACACACTGGTTGAAAACCTTAGTTTTCAGGCATTGTGGTATAGACGACGTGAGGACATGCCTTAGCCTTCCAAATGCTGCCCATCCGAGCTGTATTCTTCTGTCCGCCTCCCTCTCAAAATTGTTCCTGCCAAGCTGTATGATTTGGCCCAAGTAAGTATATTGCAAAACAACTTCTACGGGAGTGCCCCCAAGGGCAACCGGTCTCGGGACTACCAAGTCATTGAACATGATCTTGGTTTTTTCTAAATTCATCCCGAGTCCGATGCGTCGAGAAGCAGCATCTAGATCGGACAGCATTTCCTCCAGATCCTGCAGCGACTCTGCCATCAGGACGATATCGTCAGCAAAGCGGAGGTGCGAGATGTATTCCCCATTTATATTTATTCCCCGTTCAACCCAATCCAACGTTTTGAAAGCATCTTCCAGTGTACTCGAGAACAGTTTCGGGGACATAACATCCCCCTGTCTGACACCTCTCTGCAATTGGATAGGTTTCGTGCCGTGGCTTTGGAGTGGAACGGTCATCATGGCGGAATCATAGATATGTCTCAACACACTCACATATCGCCAGTCGACCTGAGATCGCTGCAAGGATTCCATGACCGCCCAGGTCTCGACCGAGTCAAAAGCTTTCTCATAGTCCACAAACGCGAGGCAAAGTGGCTGGTTATACTCTTCAGTTTTCTGTATAACTTGCCTCAGCGTGTGAATGTGGTCTATGGTACTAAAACCCCGCCGAAACCCGGCCTGTTCTGGTGGCTGAAAGCTATCAAGCCTGGCTGAGATTCTATTGGAGATGACCCTCGAGAACAGCTTATAGATGTGGCTCAGAAGTGTTATCGGCCTGTAGTTCTTTCAACTCTTACCAATATTCTATATCAATTATTTCACACCCCATTTTTACCTTTCTTGTATCTAAGAATTTCTGCCTATCTCAAAAACTATTGTAGATTGAATGAATTAATTTATGTATTGACTACCACAGTAGATATTTAACATACATAATCTACTCAATAGAACCGAAACAAATAAAAGCATCAGATACGCCAGGGCCTGCCAAGTATGCGGACAGTTCAGACGAAGATGAAAAGCCTACGTACCAACCGAGTGAGGTTGAGACGGCAGGTATTAGGAAGTCTGGACAAGGGCTGAAGTCAGCTTCTCTCGGTGGAAATGTTGGGTCATGGGAGAGACATACGAAAGGGATTGGAGCCAAACTACTGTTACAGGTATGTATTTGTTTATTTATATGTTGAATACTTGGTTGACTTGTTATTCATGATTAATAACTAACGGGACTTATCGCATATATTTTTATACGTTTCGGCTACGTTGCAGCAGCCATGGTCATGGGTAGACAGTCTGTCTTTATTATATAAAAACATATGCGATAAGTCCCGTTAGTTATTAATCATGAGTGTAAATCATGAATCCCTTAAAACTATGACTTGTTATTAATGTCATTGCACTAAATGACAAATAGATTCTCGGTAAAAAAGTCAATGACCTTCATAAAAAGGATAGTGGTAACACAAGCCTCTGACCACCACTAAGATTAGGGAGCAAGTATTATGTTGATACTGATTAATATAATCTTTCTTTATTTATTATTAATTTTTCTTTATTAATTTATTAACATTATCTTTGAAACAACGTGAAATAATGTGTGTATTAAATTTATATTAAAGAATTTATTACAAATTCAAATGAATACTTCTTTATTACATATCCTTAATCAATGTTCTTGTTTTCAGATGGGTTACGAACCTGGCAAAGGTTTGGGTAAATCGCTGCAAGGTATCTCAGCGCCTGTGGAGGCTACAGTCAGGAAAGGTAGAGGTGCCATTGGGGCTTATGGACCAGAGAAAGCTGCGGTATGTATTAATAATAATAGTTTTATTGAGAATTCCACATTGATAATTTAACTTTATCAATTATATACAACAATTATTTAACAAGAATCTCAAATTATGATAAAATTGAAACACATTTGTATAATTTCGAAATATTATTCATGAATATAAGATAATAATTATAAAAACTTCTGTCCCTGTCAAAACGGACTAAGGGACCTGAATTTATATGAATGATATAATACTAATATGCAAGTAATAAAAAAATTAAGTTTATAAAACCTAACAAGCATAACTAATAACTTTCAGCAAAAAGCCAAAAAGGAAGAAGAAAAGAGACAGAAGTTAAAAGAAGAGGAAGAAAAGGGAACTAAAGAGAAGACCTACCATTGGAAGAAGTCACACAAAGGGAGATACTTCTACCGGGACGCTGCTGATGTTATACAGGAGGGAAAGCCTACTATACATACTGTAGCTAGGTATGTTTACCTTTAAATTCATAATGCATTTTTAAAGTCACTTGTTAGTTATTGTTATCTATGTAGCAATGCAAAAGTAATGCTAAGTAATAAGTTTGTTGTGCTTATTATAATAAGATTTCTAAACTTCAAAGTCTACCTATATTGGCACTGAATTCATTGTAAAGTTTATTAAAATCACATACATACATGTATATATAGATCCCTTAATTCTTTTTGAGTTTTGATGTATCACAGGACGAGATATAATATCTCCATGGTCTCTTTTAGCAAACCCATACTAGCGTTATTAAAATAAATCATCCTAATTAACAGCAGCTTCATTAAACTCATAGTCATTAGATATATGAATACATTCACGTCCTTTAATTCCCGTTTGTGTAGAGTACTGAAACATAGTTTATAGAATATTTAAATAAACAACTTATTCTTCCTTTATTCACAGTAATGAGTTAGCAAGAGTCCCAGTGATAGACATGACTGGCAAGGAAAAGCGGGTCCTGAGTGGTTACCATGCCCTCCGAGCGAACGTTCCCTTGTACGAGCATGAGCCCAGACGTCAGTGCACCAACTTCTCAGCCCCCGAGTTGATGCATAACCTGGAACTCATGTTGGAGTGCTGTGAACAGGTATGTATTTACATCATTGAGTAATTAATAAGAGTAGTGGGCCTTACGCAATATTTGTATGGAAACTAGCGTGGCGCTACGCGGGGTGAAAAGAGGTATACTGGAGGGGAGATATTTCAACCAATGAAAACACGGCATCGGCCAATCAAATTAGGTATTTTCTATCTGCTACATATTTTTAGACTCCGTACCAATTAAAACACGCCATTTGGACTCCGCACCGCGTAACGGGGACCGCTCGTTACGCCGGGCCCTCTTTATATTTGGTTCGTGATTTACATATACTTTCATGTTCTTAGTTGTTGCCCTGTAATTTAGAATCGAGAAGAATGTGACGATACATACATATACATAACATACGATCTTTAATCGCTTTCGTGGGGAACTAATCCTCGTTCATATAATATCTCCTAGGTCTATTTTAATTATTATAATTCATTAAGGGTATTGTTCGCGGAAATGAGCGAAACGAGTGTTTTCATTTTTCAGTTTAAACCTATTTAGAACTTACTGACACCTATCATACTTTCAAGGTAGCATAATGAAAGACTGAAATTGATGACTGAAGTAGTTTCAAGAGTTAAATATCAATAATTACGTAAATATAAACGCATAAAGTTGATAAAAAATCAGAAAAATGGCGCAAACAGGGTTTTGTATTTTTTCGTTTATTTCGTCACGGAGTAAGATCTGAAATCAAAATATACAATAATGGGTTCTCTAAATACTAAATAATTTGACTAAAAACATATTAGGTCCTGTTTTATTCATAATACTGCAGTTTTCGTAAGTATAAAACGCCCAATTTTGGGCCGCCATCTGTTTCATACATTTTTATATGGACAGCTCACGCGTCCGCCGCGAGTCGGTAGTTTCAATAGATCGCGTTCAGAATTTGGCGAATGCCAGCGTGGGGAGCACGTCCATTTTGTTGGCGATCACAGCTAAACCGCTAGATAATCACACGAGATCAGTTATTTCTTAGTTCAATAAGTGAAATTTGGAAAACAAAGTGTAATCACTTTGGTGTTTGAGGTTATTGCTTATTATATTACAAGCGATTTTTTTCTTTCGAAGTGAACTGCTAAAGTTGATTTATTCTACATGTATATTTTAAAAAGTATTTTACTTGATGCGACGCCATATTTGATATAAATTTATTCTTACGTCATTTATGCCTATGACAGGTATATATATGTCAGACATGATAAAATCATGATAATGAATGTAAATAATTTTGATTTACCGCTTGATGATTCGGATATTATGAGAAGTTCAATATACAGACATGATACATTCTGACATCACTTCAACTTTCTTCACAGTAGGTAGGCAGGAATTAGTGAACCCCAAGATAGGTTATATATGCTATATTATATATACACACACATATACATAATTATTAATAACTATATATTATGCATTACGACCGTGATCGAATTCAGGGTAGTCAGAGAACTTAACGTATGCATTTGTGATGGTCGAAATCATAAATATATACATTTGGGATGCTCTTTGGCAGCTTGAATTTGAGTTATTGGCGAACTGCAGAATAGGTTATACCGGTACCGGACAGAAATACGGAAAGAACGACAGTTGGTTGGATTTTGATTTTTTTACGACTCAGACTCATCTCTCTCCGCGGAGCAATTTTTTAGAGACAAATTGCTATCGAAATCCGAATTCGGTCACTAGGCTCTCATAACGGAGTTGGAGGTCGCACCAAAAAAAACATATTTATTATACATATCCTGCTGCCCAAAATTTTGCTCAGTAGTCTGTAGGTATTTGTTTGCCTCATCAAACTTTACGCATAAATCGAAGAAATTATATTTTTCGAAGTTCTTTTCCAGCTCAAAACCATACGAAAATACAAGCGCAGTACTAGGCTCACAGACTCCTAGAGGAGGTCGGGTTAGAGTACTCACTCAAGTACGTTTCAAAACACTATTTCTTATTGTTACTATAAAATTACAATTATTTACCACAAGTGATTAATTATTTAAATATTGATTACTTTTATATATTTATGACTACAATGTTTTTGATATATATTAATAAATAATAAGTTGTTGAATAACCTGTTTATAATTTATTAGTGTTTGTTTCGTTTACAATTCAATTGATACACGGAACGTGCATCCGCCATGACAGTAAAGTTTGTTATGATTTTGTTATATCAAGTTTGATGTGATTTATTTCAGTGTTTTTGAAACTATCGTAGTGTGGAACCTGTTTATATCGCAAACATAAATAACATTACATAAAATATCCCCTATTATCCTGCCGCATTGCTTTGTGAATCGATATTTATAGAAAAATGCTTCATGCATAAGAATTTACAAATGAAATAACAACAATTTATCTGCAAGAAATCTTATTCATCATCATACTGATTTGATATTGACTTATATTAACTTTGATTTTAACTTATTTTAGATATAAAAACATACTTGGCCACTACTAAAACAGAAAGGTAACCTCAAAAGTATTTATCCCAGAGATAAACAAGGGGCTGCAATTGTTTTACACGGACTTGTTTCTATAACAAAACATCGACTTTGTTTTGGAATAAGGTGGTAGGTATCTGTAAGAACATACACACATCAACATGGTCTAGGGATATTTAACTCAAACCTAAATAACTAAAATTATACTACCTTTTAGTTAAGACACCTGTATCTGTAGTATTATATTATCTGTGCCTGTATATTAAAATAAACCTTGATTATTAGCCTATCTGATTAAATGAAGCTATTTTAGTGAAAGTTGTAATTTAAAAAAATCTAGAACAAGAGAAAAAACTCTGATAAAACTTCAAACTAAATTTTATTTTTAAAACATTAAAACTTCAACATAACATTTACTTTTTTTTACTAAAATCGTGTTCCACTGAAAATCAATAATGTGTAGATCTTCCTAAGACAATCCTGACACATCTGCAGGGGTTCGGCATGCTTAAAACAAGGGTGTCAATATCCCGTTATGGAATATTGTCCCAAGTCCTGCTAAGATGCAAGAAAAGATGGTTTTCACTGACAATATCTTCTGGGAAATTTCTTAGAGCTCTTCTCTGAAGCATATCCCAGGCATGCTCAATAGGATTTAAGTCTGGAGATTGCGCAGGCCAGTCTAAAGCCTGAACATTGTGCTGTTGTAACCAAGTTGTAACGATACACGCAGATAATTTGTCATCTTATTTTTTTCTGTAAGGCCAGTATTAAATCTAAATTATTATTAATTAAATTTAAATCTAATTCATCATACTGATTTGATATTGACTTACATTAGCGTTGATTTTAACTTATTTTAGATGAGTGAGAGGGCAGTGACGGAACGCTGGACGAGGTTACTCGCTAAAAATAGAACTCATTTCCATACACAGGATATAATTTGCACTAATCAGTAGATGTCCATACCTAGTCACTAATCAAAGTGTAATGTAACCTTAATATGAGCATTTATAAAATTAAATAATAGGTACTTATTATTACAAACAATATTTTAGTGCAGTAACCATTACTTACATACATTATAGACTATAACTAAATTTATAGTATACTTATTTCAGGAGCTTATGTAAGTAGTAAATTGTATATCAATACACGATGTGTGTTTGCAAATTTTAACACCTACAGAGAAAAAAAGAAAGAAACTTTAGTCACTACATTAACAAAACACAAACATGGAAAAAATATAGGTATGTAAAAAACCATTGATGCAGTGAAAAGGTGCTGCCTCAGTATACGATGCAGCTAGGCTGCAATCACTGGTCCTCCGGCAGCACCCAATTGGGAAACCGTCACAAGCTGCATAATATAATAAATAACAAACATACTCAAAATAACTAATTTATAATATACAAATACAGATATAATACGAGTTCGGCTGTAGCCCAGTGGCTAAGAACTCGGACTTCGTATGAGAAAGGTCCTAGGTTCGAATCCCGACTCTAGCATGTACCAATAAATGAAATTTAAATATTTGGAAAAACATCGTGAGGAAACCTGCCTATCCCTCAGGATAGGTAATAGTCAATGCCTATAAACGGCGATACGGTTCACTACCTATCACGTTGGGTGTTGTCTATCTAGTGAGACGCGTGCTTCGAATGACCCATACCTAACATGCCTTCGAAATTTCGGAGATGTGCATTCAGGCCTCAGACTACCCCGCCATAATAAAAAAAGGAGTGTGTATACACAAATCGTGAAGCGTATGTATGTATATAATACGCATACATAAAATTAATACACTATAATTCATAATCATACTTCGGGCAACATAAACAAGAACATATATATATATATATATATATATATATATATATTATAGACATGTAGATAGATATAGGCACACACAAACACAGTCATACATATTATATATACATTATAAACAGTAGTAACATCGTATAAACATACATTAATATATTTCATACACATACACATTTATTCAAACTCATATATAGAAAGAAAAATATATAACTATGGTATTTGCACTGACAAGGTGAGACATTGATAGGAGTATTATATTATCTGTGGTTAGGGTAAGGATTTTTGTTGTTCGAGAAGACAAGCCTTATACCTAAGGTAGAAAGCTCCCCTAGAAGCAACGTCGCGAATAGGTGGAGGTATTTCATTCCAGCATTTGGACGCAGAGGTACTTACATCTGGTGCTAGTTTCTATACCAAAGAGCAATTACAAAGGTTCGTGGTCTAAACCATATTTAAACGTAAAAGAATAGCTGACAGTTACAGATTCTGAGAGCTAATAATACTTTCATTTTAAATACGCCAGACTGTTACTATATCAAATTAACAAATAATAAAATAGGTAGGTACGCTTTGTGAGGTCAGGTGTATGTGTTTTGAGTATGCCGAGAAGACACATCATCGTGACAAAACAACAAGCAACAAGACAATTTCAATGCATATAATTAAATCGTAGTTACTAAAGTATCTGAAAACTATCTACGAGTGCGCAGTGTTTATAGTTTTATAATCCTGAATAGGTACAAAATACTGTGCTCACATTACGTCGCTGCCGCCGACCCCGATTGATATGGCTACGTCTCATCCCTTTTGGGGTAGTCAGATGTTGAGTGGCAACAAAGTTTTTTTGCATTTTTTTGTCAATCGAAACCCAATCATTACCTGATTATCAATAGCCAATGTAATAGGTGATTAACTAAGTCCTTACATAACCAAACCAGGTTCCCTCACTAAAACAACAGCACGTGAACAATTTAAATGGTCACCCATCCAATTACTTTCCACGCCTGCGTTGCTTAACTTCGGTGATAGAACGAGAACCGGTGTATAAATCACAACCGTAAAATCCTATTTTACGATCACAACTAAGCGATAGCGCATAGCAGATACCTGCCCAATATTTCAGCAAAAACATTATTGACATTACATAACACATAAACAAATAATTGACAGTATAATAGTAGTTTATCAGGATCAAAAGATATCTGTATGAAAATCGAAACATTTACATTTTTCGTACGACTGGCCGCCTATAAAAGTCTGTGACCCTAGTACATATTCCGTTTGTAAATTTAGTCGCAAAATCAAGCAGTATTAGGGCAAAATAAAATTAGGTTTTATAAATTCACGAGCTCAATTTTATTTCAATGTGTGTAGTGTGGGTAAATGTAACTAATAAATTTTATGACTACTATATCTACAATATGGTAAAAAATATTGTAGAATAGGTACTTATATAATTTTACCGTGAATGAACTGAATTAACCTAGGTAATCATAATACTTACGCATATGAAAAATGACTACAGCCGATCTTTCGTTAAAGAACATATTTTATTTCAAAAGCATTATAATCTAAAAACATAGTTTTACAAATTCGTTAACCTTTCGGAGTCAGTAAATGATTGGTTAGGTAGTTGCATACCTACATACATACATAATGTAATCTGTACTAGCATCATTACAAACACTGGAAAACTTGAATTTATTTCGTGTTGGATTGATTACCATCTGGATTTGGGTGAGAATATCAGTTTATACGTTGCATCATATGGAAACGATACGTATTTATTGATATAGCTATCTGCAATTTACACGCGCGCCGCGGCGCGGCGGCGCGTCGTCATGATCAAAACTATCTGTCACGTTCGACAGAGAATATCTGCTAAGAAGTCGGTCCTGATTGTCGAAAAATCATCACAATGTTTATTTTATGTTAGATAGATAGATAATGTACGTTTTATTTAGCAATTAAAAAATTGTCTTGCAATCGGCACACTATTGAGTTTAAAAATCAATTATATTATTAATATAAAACTCCCATAAACGTTTCGCGATGTTTTGAAATTCGCGCCTTTTTATATTTTATATTCTGTCCAACCGCTAAAAACAGCACTATCGCGCAATGTACTCAGCGCTGCTGCGCTAGAAATGTCGGGTTTTTGACAGTTCGTGAATTTATTTTTGGAATACAATACCCTTAATCATAGTTTTAGTTACGCATGCATTATATGCATATATCTGTGGGTCTTGAATCTCTTGATAATACTCAGAATTAATCAGTTGATGTGTTTTGACTGTTTCAAACTAACATAAAAATTACTATTTTGATATAAGGACCCATTTTCGTGATTTTTGTGATTTGTAATACAATCATGTTGGTCTATATATTCGCAATAATAATACATTTGTGAAATGCACCGACAACAATGGTGAGGGAAAACATCGTGAGGAACTATCGGCTCTCCAAATAGGTAGTGCTTGTAAATGGCGACACGGCTTACCACCTGTCACATTCAGCACAATTCAATATGGGTTCGACATGATCATAGAATTACTACCTCTGCAATAGCGGAGATGACCAAGTTAGAGTCTGACAACGGATTTGCATAGATTGTTACCAGGTGCTGTCTTTTTACCTGGATTATTGCGGCTTTAGGGATTTCCAAGTTTCCATTCAGTAAAATCAGGATTATATCTACTTTAGTAATTCGACGAAGCTCAGTTGTTTGGGGCTTGACTCTATATCGAGGGTACAGGGTTCAAATCCCGCTTGAGCATGTACCAATGGAAATGAAGTGTAATGAATTTCTACGTACATTTTCGTAATAAAAATACATTTACGAAATGCATCGAATTATACGGTGAGGGAAAACATCGTGAGGAAACCGACCTGTTCCCTGAACAGGTAATAGTTAGTGCTTGTAAATGGCGACATTGCTGACCACCTGTCACATTGAGTAGTGACTATCTGGTCAACACGTGGGTTCGAGGTGGCCATAGAATTACTACCTTCGCAATTGCGGAGATGGAGATCTGAACCTCTGACTACCTCGCAAGGGTTAATGGTCGTAAACGCGTATGTTTATCTACTTTAGAAAGCGATTAATTATGGTGTTGATGATAAGTTATTAATTGTTACACCTATGTTTAGTACATAATGGACATTACGTGTTAATTCCAGGATATAATTCAAAACGCGAAAGAGCTACACAGAGCCGAAGATGAGATAGTAGTTCTAGAGAGAGAGTTGGATGACTGCAACAAAAAGATGGAAGAAAGTGATGCCATTGTGGGCAAAGTGGAGAGTATACTAAGAAAAATGGAAGACTTAAACCATCACGCACTTACCATGGATCAGGCGTACCATATTTTATCGGATTTGAAGGTACGTATCTGGTATATCGGGTGTGTATGACGAGGTGTATCTACGTCAATGATGCGGAAGTAGTTTGTCAGGCGCTAGAGAAACAGGTTTCTCTTCTTTACAGAGACGGAATTGACGTGTATGTATATATAGAAGATATGTGGTTCTTTTTTGCGTGGATCAAATGTACATAGGTACGACTTAATCTTTCGATGTAAGGCCTAAACAAAATAGTATAAAAAAACATAAAGTTATATAAAGAATGAATGAAATTATATTTAAATCTTTCACTTAGCAATTCTCATGGTAACGATACGAGGTTTTAAATACAACTTTTATTTCCAGGATACATACAGTTTGGAATACGAAATGTTCTCCCTCGGCACAATAGGGGCTACAGTGATAGGGCCCATGATCAATGCTCTGCTGGCAACGTGGGATCCCCTGGCAACACCGACGGAGGCGGAAGACGTGTTTTCAAGATGGCGGGAGATATTGACACCGGAAGCGTACAATAATTTGGTCTGGCAACAATTGATACCGCCACTGGAAAGGGCTGCTGTGTAAGTGTTATATTTAGGCCTTATTCCAAAGACATATATATTATGTAAATATTAGCGTCTCTGAAAGATAGTCTATTGATTGTCGTATTGAAAGATCCTAACAAATATCTCTTGTCAAACATACATCTTTATTTTCTCTTGAATACTTTTCTCTCTGATATCACGTACCTGTTTTAAGTGGAATGAATTGAATAATTTTTTGGAAGGCTAAGGCATGTCCTCACGTCGTCTATACCACAATGCCTGAAAACTAAGGTTTTCAACCAGTGCGTGCTCCCCGTTATGACGTACGGTTCTGAGACGTGGACACTCACTGCGGGACTAGCCCACAAATTCAAGGTCGCTCAGCGTGCTATGGAACGAAAGATGCTCGGGGTTTATCTGGTAGATCGCATCAGAAATGAGGTGATACGCCAGAGAACTAAAGTTACCGACATTATGAAAAGAGTTAGCACGCTGAAGTGGAGATGGGCTGGTCACGTATGCAGAAGGACTGATGGTCGTTGGAGCAAAAAAGTCCAAGAGTGGAGACCGCGTCTCAGTAAACGTAGTGTGGGCCCCCCCCCCGGCAAGGTGGGAAGACGACCTGCGCAGGTTGGCCGGCATCGAATGGATGCGAACGGCCACTGACAGGGAGAAGTGGCGTCATTTGGGGGAGGCCTATGTCCAACAGTGGATTGATACAGGCTGATGATGATGATGAATTGAATAACATTAGAATTAAAAAACATTCCCATGCTAGATTCAAGTTTTCACTAGTTGCCTATTTTAACAATCCCAATAATTTTATTAGTCCTAAAAAAGACCTTGGAGACACTATATATTATCGAAGATTCAGTCCCACTTGAAAATCGTAGAAGTTCATTTATGAGCTGAAACAACTAGTCCTATCATACAAACTAACAGGCTACATGCTACATACATACAATTAACACTCTTGCCTGTTTATTGTTGTAAAAAAAACTATCGATCGCCACCTAGAACGAACCTGACACTAGCTTCACACACAACCTTCTCATACATGCTCTTCTGTTCTTCAAGCTACACACACCCAGGTTGAGAATAAGGTCCCCAATTCGATCTGTCATCGTTAACTCTACCGTGCACTTTAGTTCTATCAAGTACTTTTGTAAATACAAGATATATTATGTTAACAATATATTATTACAGCAAATGGAACCCCCGCACCGCAGAGCCGATGCTCCGGTTCATTCAATCTTTGTCCCGCATCGCACCCGAGTGGCTGGTCACCCGCGCCGTGGCCCAGTGCGTGATGCCGCGCATTTTGGACGCCGTGCGGGCCTGGGACCCCACGAGGGATACTCAGCCGCTACATGTCTGGGTGCTGCCGTGGCATACTGTTGCTAGTTAGTATTTATTTATTTTATTCGTGAAACCAACAGCTATACAAACATACATACATACACATCACGCCTGATTCCCTGTAGAGGGGTAGGCAGAGATCACGGATCCCCATTTGTCCCGATCCTGACAGACCACTTTCGCTTCATTGATATTCATACATCCTCTCATACACTCTCGGCGGTTATAGGTACTCCTAACGTCACCTTTTTTCATTATAGCGTCTATCTGACTGTTATATGTCTTATTAGGTATACAAACAGTTTAAAAATAGAAATAATAAACATTAAGCCAATGAAAGGTTTCAACATCTAAAAACATGAAAGCCTAACACGAAATACCTGAGTTTACAAACAGTATCATCACAAAAAAAACAATGTTTACATTTGAATATCAAAAAAAACGCCGACATAGTGCGGATTTCACAGGCGTAATGTAGTATGGCGTATTTTGATAATGAAAAATCTATTTTATTCCTAAGTATGATATAAGTATGTTTGATTGTATATTTATTTCTTTATGTATATTTTATTTAGTATAAGTATAGAAGAGTTTCATTGAACGTCGAAATATGTGTTTGTGACTCTGGTTGTCTTACCACTATAACTATATCTTTAATATTAATATTTCCTATTAATTTATGTGTGATTGAATTTAAGAAATTAAAACAGTGTTATGAAGGAAATTTGGGATTTGGAAAAGTGGAAGGGCGATTTCGTAGTTGACATATTAATTAAGAATGACGGTATCTCTATGACGTTAGAGATCCCGCCACATAAATTGGCAGTAGCCAAACTTGGAACTAAATTTGACGTTTCCGCCATTGCGTGTTATTTTGTATGAAAGGTAAATTTAGTATTACCAGCGTTGTGTTTTTTGCCCACTCTTTGTAATTTTTATGTTTGTTAAGGGTGATAATAATAAATTGATTTCCGGAGTTTCTTGTTAGTTCTTCTCCAAGCTAGGGTCTCCGCTGATCTAACCTCGGTAAAAAATATGTAAAGACAATGCTCAGTGCCATGTTTGAAATAGTTTTTTTAATTTATACTTAGATCATAAGATAACTTTCAAAAAGAGCTTGTGATATTTATAATTTTGAATATATTATGGCAGATGGAGTCGTCGCCGCAGTTGCATAATTCAGTGTTACCAGTAAACACGCCAAAACTAGCACTCACTGTGCCATACGGCTCGATACATTATAGGTTTCATTTGTAACGGTCTTTGGTTGCAGAGCTATAAACTCAAATAAAACAAATTAATATATCAAAGTCAAAATATGTTTATTTAAAATAGGCCCTATCACAAGCTCTCTTTGAATGTTATCTTATGATCTAAGTATAACAACAATAAAGAATATTATTTTTATAATTAACAAACATAAAGATTACAAAGAAAGTGAGCAGTGTGCCAGTTTTTCCTTAACAATTCTTTGTAATCTTTATGTTTGTTAATTATAAAAATAATAATCTTTATTGTTGTTATCCTTAGATCAAAAGATAACTTTCAATAAGAGCTTGTGATAGGGCCTATTTTGAATAAAAATATTTTGACTTTTGACTTTGATATATTAATTTGTTTTATTTGAGTTTATAGCTCTGCAACCAAAGACCGTTACAAATGAAACCTATAATGTATCGAGCCGTATGGCACAGTGGGCGCTAGTTTTGGCGTGTTTACTGGTAACACTGAATTACGCGACTGTGGCGACGCCCCCAACTGCCAATTTATATGGCGGGATCTCTATATCTTATATCCCCCGAGTACGTTTGACGTGTATAGATGTCAATGAAAAGTGAAAGTGGTTTGTCAGGATCTAGACAAATAGCTATGCATGCGTGATCTATACTTACCTCTCAGTAGGGAAACGAGACTGTATATGATATTACATATATATGATATTATACCTACATTATATTCTCAACTCACCTATACTTATTTCTCACAGGCGAATCTCTCTCAACCACCATATACCCCCTTATTCGCGGTCGTTTAGCCTCAGCCTTGACAGCATGGCATCCTTCAGACGGTTCTGCCCGCCCCCTGTTGGCAGTGTGGCGTGAAGCTTGGGGTCCTGCGCTGACAGCACTGTTACACCAGCACATAGTGCCTAAACTGGACCAGTATCTACAGCATTCGCCCATTGATTTGGTTGGAGGGGATAATAGTAAGTTTATTCAGTTACTAAACGCACGATAATATAAGGGATATATATATCTACGTCTTTTAATATATTGTGGACTGGAACACACCATGAATAATTAAAATTTCCTGGGCTCTTTGTGTTTGTATCGGAATCGTGATGACATCATACATACGACATGTGATTGTGAAGAAAAGTCTAGCTAGATTATCGTTATTATCATTTAGTATCACACGAACCACCAGATCTGTCGCATTGGGTTTAAGTTAAGATTCGATTTACCAAACTCTTCCTATAGTGTCACTCAAGCTTTTGAACATTCAATCTTACTATCTTCAAGAGTGTGTATTGTACTAATGACATAAACCTCTCTATCTTATCATACTGTAATTTTTTACGTCCACAGCCGCGTGGCATTGGTGTGTAGAATGGCTGCCCTTGTTAGGTGCGCCCACGTTAGCCATGGTGGCCACGCGTGCGTTGCTGCCGAGGTGGCTGGCTGCGTTGGCGGCGTGGCTCAACACGAATCCTACGCATAGCACGGTGCTCAAGTCGTATACGGAGTTTAAGGTACGTTTATATAGGGTTTAGTGGAAAAGGTAAAAGATTGTATCTGTATGAAATATTTTGTTCATTTGAATGAATATGTGTAAATAAATACGTTCGCAGTAACAGTAAGATATAGTTTATTACCTCCACTTTTAGCAGAAGTATCAGTTATGATGGCATTGATGTGGAATTAGCTCAAATTCGACGTAGCTCAATTGTTTGGGGCTTGACTATGTATCGAGAGTACAGAACAGGAAATTAAGTTTAATGAATTTCTATGTACATTTTCGTAACAAAAATACATTTACGAAATGCGTCGAATGCTATGGTGAGGGAAAACATCGTGAGGAACCCTACTTATTCCCCGAACAGGTAATAGTAGTGTTTGTAAATGGCGACAAGGCTTATCACTTGTCACTTTAAGGCTGAGGCTACATTAGACCGCGACGCGACCTGCGACACATGAGCGATTAAAACAAGTAAATGAATGCTCACGTATATGGCTACACCGTACATCAAATATTACTACCGATCTTTGATTTCTTTATGCGATAGGAACAACAGTACTGAAATAACGGCATCGGCTACATCAACATATAAGCGAAATTGAATTGAATATAAGCGGAATTTCGCTTGTAATGTAGCCATACCATGTTTTTCTCGTTTCGCTCTTCCAGTCGCATCGCAAATCGCTCCCTACTGTAGCCTCAGCCTTAGCACTGACTATCTGGTTAACACGTGGGTTCGAGGTGGCTATAGAATTACTACCTTCGCAATTCCGGAGATGGACACCTGAACCTCTGACTACCCCGCAAGGGTTTATGGTCGTGAACGCGTTTTTGATATAGAATATTGGTGACAGGTTGTTAGACCATTGGACAAAAGACTCCATTAGCATTGGCCACTATTCCTTTAGTTGTCTTTTACGACATGCACGGATTAAATGCAATAACTACTTATATACGTCCCAAAATTCCCAGTTATTACTAACCGTCTAAATTAAACACTTTATTTGGCATCCATATCTTAAACCAATCACTTTTCACAGAAAATGTTCCCGGACGAGATCCTGAAAGAGCCGACTGTGCGTGACGCGTTCCGCAAAGCACTCGACATGATGAACCGCAGTGCCGACATCGACATGGTAGACCCCCCTCCACCCCCCAAAATATCCACTGTCACCCCCTCAGCCAAAGAATCTTCTAGAATATCGGACTTCGTGAACTTAGCGTCCCAAGCTAAGAGTTTCTCCGAGCTATTGGAATCTAGATGTATTGATAAAGGTATCACGTTTGTACCAATACCGGGTAAGTTTAGAGAAGGCAGACCCTTGTTCAAGATAGGCAGTAGTATGCAGTGTTATGTGATGAGGAATGTGATTATGTATTCTAATGATGGTGGAAGGAATTTTGGACCTATTTCCTTAGAGAGGCTGTTGGAGTTGGCAGATGAATGAATTGTAAGTGAAATGACCATATTGAATCCGGTTTTCACCAGATAGTTGACGTGGTGTTTCAGTATCAGTGTATAGGTGCTGAGTGAATGAATGAATGTTTTATAAAGGTATGTTTAAATGCGTAATGAATGTGATTGGTTTCGTAGTTACAAATACTTGAATACTTACGATTGCGTTATGTTGGTATTTGGATAAAGGAGAACACAGTAAGCTAACAGAGGAGCTAAGTTTGTGTAAAAGTCTTAGTATTTTGAATGTATGAGATTCGAGAAAAGACAATGTTAGAATCGAACTATGGATTAGATAGGTGAATAGATATTTAAGTCCTCTGTTTAACAGGGATAATGATCTTGTACAAATCTTTGGTATATTATTGTGAGATACAAAAACATTGTATTTGTTATAGACGTATATTTTCAAACTAATGTATACTTAAAAACGTATGAAACAAGTACAAAAATATAACAGAAAAAAACAATTTGTGGTCGTTTGATTTTGACCCTACGATACAAGTCAATATAACATATAACACAACCATTACTTCTTCAACAATAATTATTGGAATGTACAGAATTAGACACGATACAGAACAATTATTTTCTCAATAAAATGAGAACAGTTTCACCGTTTTGAGTATAATTCAACACACATCACGCCCGTCTCCCAATAAAAGGATGGGCAGAGATCACAGATCCCCATTAATATATCTTAACAATAATCTTAGTAGGTTGATACCTACAATTTAAAGTATATCCCTAATACACAATCCGATTTGTGATAGATAATTCTATCTCTGTTCTCTCTGGTATTTTTTATATAAAAATACTATTCATTATTAACCAACAACACTTTATTACATAAAACGGTGCCCTATGTCATAAACTAAAATCATACAAAAACTTATTTACAACTTATTTGAATCTGGCAATTCTTTAGCTTTAATCGCTTCCTGTTTCCTATAGTATTGCCAGCCTCTGTAACACTGGTAACTATTCGCCACTCCTAGGAGAAAATTGCAAAAAGACAGGGAATAGTTAATAGGCTTTATAACTAGGCAATAACGGGTCCACACTAAGCCTGTGACTGCTAATGTGGCAGATTGTCTGACTGAAACGTTTTCTATAGGTCTTCGGAAATCATCTACACTAGCTGCTACTAGAATCTGAAATGATTAAGATATATAGGTAAGTACTAACTTTATAGGGCAGCAATAAAGTGCTAATTGTGAGGTCTAGATACCTAGTTACATACATACACATCATGCCCGTTTACCTGTACGGGGGTAGGCAGAGATCACGGATCCCCATCTGTCCCGAGCCGACAAACTACTTTCGCTTTATTGACCCTTATACACCTTATGCTCATGTGTCGGTTATAGGTACTTCTAACGTCAACCTTTATCAATATGGCGTGTATCTGACCGTCATGTACTAACCGACCTAATATTTATTTCATGTCTTCTTAGTCTTCATTAGGTTTTGCCACTACGTCGACGTATGTACATATATATTGGCAAGTTAAAGAAGAGTTGAACCATACACTTCACACTAGCGAGTTATTAAATAATTTTTCTGATTAATTCGGGTAAAGATCATTGTTAAAAAGAACCGCTTTAACTCTTAAATTTGATGGGCGGTGACAGTACGTATTATATTGTTATATCCAAAAAATCTCATTATGAAATGTGTCTGTCTAGCTAGATATTATAAGACGACCTCCGTGACGCGATTGTCTAACCAGCGGATTCCCGGTGGAGGCAAAGTTAAGAACTACGCTTATACGTTTCAATCTGGTTGTAAATTATATATGCATTTATCAATATATAATAAATATGTATATATTACTTAAATATACGTTGACTAGTATCCTTAACACAAGTCTTAAATGAACTTACCAAGAAGCTAGTTCAATTGGTGTTATAGTGTAATTATTATTATAAGGTATAGTTTCAATCGTTTCGAACCCGTTTCTACTCAAGTTCATCATACAATCAAACGTTATCAAATGAGTGTGTTATTGTCAGTATATGACTATGAGCAATAACGTTATCTTAAACGTAGTATATTTGAGTGTAAATTTTAATCATTCAGCTCGGTTTTACCTATGACTATAGCAGGGGCTATAGGAAATCTTTTATTGTATATTAATTTTGGATAATGATTAATGAATGAATCAGTTTGTGACAAATATTATTATTGTATTTTAAATTAAGTTATACGTAAATATATTCTATATGACTACATATATTATCTAGTTTTTGTTGAGTAATGAATGACAATTTAATACATACATACACATCAAGCCTGATTCCCTATAGAGGGGTAGGCAGAGATCACAGATCCCCATTTCTCATGATCCTGACAGACCACTTTCGCTTCATTGACACTCATACACCTCGTCATACACACGGGGCGGTTATAGGTAGGTACTTTTAATGTCACCCTTTTTTAATATGGCGTCTATATAACCGTACTACTTAGTTACTTATTTATATAGACTAATAAACTGTAAAACTGTGTGGAATAGTTACAGTATTGTGAATCCATCTCTACGTTGCTTATTTTGAAAATCGAACATTTCGAAATCTATCTCAAACAACAATTCAAGAAAGTATGTTCACTGTTAATTCATTCTACACAGAAAGCAATTATCTAAATATAATTATGAATTGAAGCCTGTTGTATGATACAAATACTTGAGTATCATGTATCTTGTGCGCAAACAGATAAACTCTAGTCAGAGATAATAATTAATTGTGCTAACTTCGTCTTAATTTATTCTTAAGACTATCAAACGCTTTTGCTGTCTTTTCATTTTGAGTTGATTTAATAAATTAATTATAATACATACATACATATATATATTCACGCCTCTAAAGTCCCTAACGGAGTAGGTAGAGACTATCGATCGCCACCTGGAACGATCCTGACAATTCTCTTTTGCTTCACTCACATCTTTAACCTTCTCATACATGCTCTTATGTTCTTCACAATACAATTTAATTTTAATAAATAATTGTTTTTATTTTAACTTTGATGTGATGTTTATGTGCGTTTAATTGAGAGAAGTACGAATAATTTGAAATTTTATTAATATTTCATTATATGCTAGTTCATTTCCCAATCATAGTACCTAAACCGCTGACACTTCTTTGATTTTATGATCTATATCCCTACCAACCATGTACAGAGAATAATGCTGGATATTTTAAGTATATGTTAGACGCTATAATGAAAAAAGGTGACGTTAGGTGTACCTATAACCACCGAGAGTGTATGAGAAGATGTATGAATGTCAAAGAAGCGAAAGTGGTCTGTTAGGATCGGGACAAATGGGGATCCGTGATCTCTGCCCACCCCTCTACAGGGAATCAGGCGTGATGTGTATGTTTGTATGTATGTTATACGACTAGATATGACATGTGAACATGTATTGTAGCAGTAGATATTCATAAGTGTTTTTCTTCTGAAGACACTGTTATTTTGATGAAATCGTAACATTTCGTTGTTTTGTTATAAAGATGTCATTCTTATCACATAACAGCAAACATATTTTGAACTTAGTAATAAAATCCCAAATTATCACCGAGAGCATATATTTGTGAGATAAAGCTGACCTTGAAGTGTGCGTTCGCGCAGCGGAATGTTGTTGAATTTAAAGATTTTAATTATGCAGATATTTAGTGTATGACGTCGTATAATTGTGTATGGTAAAAAAAAATTTGTGCACGCAGCCATTGTGGAGAAATTCACCAAAAACTGATTCCGCTGGGCGAACGTTCGCCCAGCGGAACTTTTTTTGATCCATTGACTTTAGAAGAAAAGAGATGTGTCCAATAATTAGTGTGTATTTGTGTGTAATTGTGTATGTATGAATAAAATTAGTGCATGCATAAACTTCGGAGAAATTCAAGTTTCCGCTACGCGAACGTTTGGCCATTAGCTAGTTTTCATACAAAGCGCTTACATAGAGAGCTGTAAATTTTTACATACGTTGTTTTGAATTTGTGTATATTTGTTTAATAAACAGATTTAGAAAAAATCGTAAGGCTTAAAAGATAAAAATATAAACTTAAAATACGCTTATTAGGTCTTAGTTCTTAAAGTATGCACTTTGGGGTCTAGATTTTCACGTTTATACAAACCTTGTAAGTGTCTGCAACACGTTGCCAAGTATCAATGATGTTCCGTTAGTAATTAAAGAGTTATCGGACAATTTACCACGAATAGATCACTGTTTACAAAGCAGTCAAATATCATGACGTTCTAAAGGAATTGCATGGTAAAATGTATGCCAATAATTAGTGTATTCATTCAACTATTCACATGCAAAATTTCATGTCATTAAATTCAGTAATTAAAGAAAAACAATTATAATACTGACGAAGCATCGAAAACCTACATAACCCGACCAAGTTCGGATAGCTACAAAAAAGCGGCCGTGCAATATATTTAGGTAACATCCCAAAATTTACAGTATAATACCGGTATTGAATTGGTACAGGTGATAACAGAATTGTTGTTTCGATATAATTTATAGGTCATTTATTTTTGTACACCTACTATTTTAAATGTATTTGACTATGACAGAAAGTAGGTACCGTTTACGTAGGTACTTTATTTAAGTATGCGCTTGAGACTTGAGATATAATCTAAATACAGTGTAAACTCTTTATAACATTATTCTCTATAACGATAAACTCTCTATAACATAGAAAAGACCACAATTTGGTTGGTTTACCTTAAAACCCATACATTGATACACTCTTTATAGCGCAATTAAGTATTCTTCGTAATAGAGAATCTATTACGAAGAATTGTGTTCATATTTAGACACAGAAGATCGTCAATATCGGTGTTATTGTTTATGTTGTCTTAGCAGGTAACAAAAGACGCCGACCAAACCTTTGAGGCCCCGAAACTTCTGAGGTCGTAAACAGCCGTCTTGCTTTTGTTATTATTAATTGCCCTGAACACGTGCTTGATTTGCTTGAAAATGATGACTTAAATAAAGTACCTACGTAAACGGTACCTACTTTCTGTCATAGTCAAATACATTTAAAAAAGTAGGTGTACAAAAATAAATGACCTATAAATTATATCGAAACAACAATTCTGTTATCACCTGTACCAATTCAATACCGGTATTATACTGTAAATTTTGGGATGTTACCTAAATATATTGCACGGCCGCTTTTTTGTAGCTATCCGAACTTGGTCGGGTTATGTAGGTTTTCGATGCTTCGTCAGTATTATAATTGTTTTTCTTTAATTACTGAATTTAATGACATGAAATTTTGCATGTGAATAGTTGAATGAATACACTAATTATTGGCATACATTTTACCATGCAATTCCTTTAGAACGTCATGATATTTGACTGCTTTGTAAACAGTGATCTATTCGTGGTAAATTGTCCGATAACTCTTTAATTACTAACGGAACATCATTGATACTTGGCAACGTGTTGCAGACACTTACAAGGTTTGTATAAACGTGAAAATCTAGACCCCAAAGTGCATACTTTAAGAACTAAGACCTAATAAGCGTATTTTAAGTTTATATTTTTATCTTTTAAGCCTTACGATTTTTTCTAAATCTGTTTATTAAACAAATATACACAAATTCAAAACAACGTATGTAAAAATTTACAGCTCTCTATGTAAGCGCTTTGTATGAAAACTAGCTAATGGCCAAACGTTCGCGTAGCGGAAACTTGAATTTCTCCGAAGTTTATGCATGCACTAATTTTATTCATACATACACAATTACACACAAATACACACTAATTATTGGACACATCTCTTTTCTTCTAAAGTCAATGGATCAAAAAAAGTTCCGCTGGGCGAACGTTCGCCCAGCGGAATCAGTTTTTGGTGAATTTCTCCACAATGGCTGCGTGCACAAATTTTTTTTTACCATACACAATTATACGACGTCATACACTAAATATCTGCATAATTAAAATCTTTAAATTCAACAACATTCCGCTGCGCGAACGCACACGACCTTGAACGAGTGAACTTACCCATTTCATGAGAGGCGACCAGAAAAATACGGTTTTTGGACCTGGAAAACATAATTTAATACAATATTAAATTAATTGTATTAATATACCGATGATAGTATAGTAAATAAGATACAATATTAAAATAATACAAAGTATAGCAAGTAATATTTTGTATAAGTAAGAAATATAAAATAATTTACAAAGTATAAAATAATATCAAAGTTTTTTATGCATATATTCGGCGTAATTAAGTTATTGAGTGCTTGATTCTATAACAGTGAGTACAAGGGATAAAACCCCAAAGCATGTACCAATGGAAATGATATTTTCTGATTTTCTATCTGCATTACCGCAATAATTTGCGAAATGTACCGAATCCTACGATGACGGAAAACATCATGAGGAAATCTAACTATTCCTCGGTAAAGTAATAGTCATTGCTTGTAAATGGCGACACAGTATACCACCTGCCAGTACCAGTATTCAATGAATACTATCTGGTTAAGATATGTGTTTGAGGTGGCTAAAAAAATACTACATCCTCATTTGCGGAGATGGACACGAGAACCTCTGACTACGTGAGGTTAATGGTCGTGAAAAGGTTTGTTTTGTTACATTTTGAAAGATTAATCAAAGTAACTAATTTTTTAAATTCTTTAAGTTACAATGACGTCGGTATATGGGTATCGATAGTAGGTATAATAGTCACTGAAACATGGTCTACCAAGAAAGTATTGCCGTCGTAATGTACCTAGATAATTAATAAACATGTTTTTCAAACTTATTGCGCTAAGTATACAAAATGGTTATTTATACAATACATGCATTTTTAATCCCTTTCGGGGTATACAGAACCTTGGAGATATGAAAATTCCTAGGTCACTTTTTAGCATAAATATTGGGGTTACGATGTCATAATGGAATGGTGACAGGTAGCTAGCCCATCGCCCAATAGATTTCTGATGCCCCTTTTCCCTTTGTCGCCTTATTCGACAAGCTGGGATGAACAGCAGCTAGTTAACATCCTTTTTAAGTTCGAGACTAGCACGAGCTACAATATAAATGTAATGAATAGTAAGATTTTTAACAATATCTCAGTATATCTCTGCGAAAGCGATAGCCAAAAGTGCAATATTATATTTATATTTCTCTTGAATTTGGGGTCAAAACTAGAAATGTACTCTGTCTAAGAACAAGGTAAGTAGTAAGTAGTTAATGTTTTGAATATGTTAAAAACACATCATGACCTTCTTTGAAGAATAGCAAGAGGGTTTCGGATCAATCAATAGATTAGTGGTTAGACAATATTTTATTTAGTATCCATACTCCTTACTAAAAGGAAATATTAAATTTTATTGAACATAGTTCTTAAAATTCGAATTCATTATTCTCAATATTTTGAAGGTCACTAACGAAGATCGCAAACTAAGAGGCCTTCATTTTATGATTAATGATGGAATAATAATAACGATACCAAACTATTTTCTAACTAATTTTAAAAAATAAAGGTCTTATTTTGAATAATTAATCAGTCATAACTTACCAGCTGGATGGTGCCACAGCGGCATTAACCGATTGGGAACATATCTTTCCACAGAAGTAATCACAAATTTATATAAAGCAGACATATTTATTAGTATTTACAAAACCTTATAATTAAAATTAATTTTGTAGAATATTATTATATCACTGAATATCCAAAATTGCTCAGATTTAAACGTCAAGTTCCACTATTAAGGTAAATATGTTTTACAAATATAGTATTAATTAATTCAAATGCGTGTTCGTCGATTTACATAAAATCTGGTTTGAGTGTCGCGCCTAAACTTGATAGGAAGTAGAGATCCCGCCACATAAGGTGGCAGTAGCCAAACTTGGAACTAAATTTGACGTTACCGCCATTGCGTGTTATTTTGTATGAAAGGTAAATTTAGTATTACCAGCGTTGTGTTTTTTGCCCACTCTTTGTAATTTTTATGTTTGTTAAGGGTGATTATAATAAATTGATTTCCGGAGTTTCTTGTTAGTTCTTCTCCAAGCTAGGGTCTCCGCTGATCTAACCTCGGTAAAAAATATGTAAAGACAATGCTCAGTGCCATGTTTGTAATAATAGTTTTAAGAGATTCGCGATTTATACTCATGATATAAGATATAAGGGTGTGTATAAGATTGATTGCAGCTGTGGGAAATCCTACGTCGGACACACTAAACGGTCTATTGCGGACAGAGTGAAGGAACACATAATATATGTAATATATAATAAGAAGGATAAGTCCCGTTAATTATTAATCATGTTTGAAATAGTTTAATAAACATATTTTGACTTTGATATATTAATTTGTTTTATTTGAGTTTATAGCTCTGCAACCAAAGACCGTTACAAATGAAACCTATAATGTATCGAGCCGTATGGCACAGTGAGTGCTAGTTTTGGCGTGTTTACTGGTAACACTGAATTACGCGACTGTGGCGACGCCTCCAACTGCCACCTTATGTGGCGGGATCTCTATGAATGAACATGTACACACACCATCATATAAATCGTAAACACATAGATAAAATGCGCAATAGCAGTTTAGTGTTACAACCTTAAAAAATAACAAATGATTCTAAAAGAGATTATGTGGACTAATATTTTTGGTTCTTTTATTCTCATGCATCTCAATATAGTACAATATTGAACTATTATCATCACGTCTGTTTCTCTGTTAACAAACCATTAATTTAGGTCATATCTCAATTTATGACTTTAACAATGGGAAATTGAAATAGGATATTAAAAAGAATAATCAATATAAAAGCGTAGTAGAGGACTTGTTAATGGAAATCTTAGTATATCACGAGCAGCTTGCACACGATAGTTATATTAGCGTATATCCTGCAAAGCATGATATGTTAAAAAACTGGTAACATTACTGTTCCCTACATATCCCATCCCTATAGTGTTTGACAGCTGATCTCTTCCCAGTCCCTACCACATAGCCACAATTCCGCATTGGTATTTCGCCAAATCTAAATTGCCATCGCTAAAACCCCGTTCCTTTCCTAATTCCTTCCTTCGCAGTATCCCTCCATGTACATTGGATAGATTTAAAACGTCTCCTCTCCCGTTGAACCCGTGAATCTAACAAAATGTCTAAAATTTACAAAGGACTAGTTGCGATTGGCGATCGTATCGTTCCTGCTCAAATGGAACCCTTTTGGAAGCACCCAGCTGGTAAATATTTATTTTGAGGTTTCGTATGGAGATATCGGACTGTATAGTAAAGTTGCATTTTGTTTGCAGGGCCAAAAACTATATTTTTTTGGGCACCCGCGTTGAAATGGGTGAGTTGTTTACAATTTTCTATTTCAAGGTTAAATCTATATTAGTGGGACCTTGTTTAGGTCAGCAAGCAGGAAATGCTACATATCATTCTGATTTGCAATATGGCATTGCATTTATTATTATGTTTATGTATTTGTGTTATATAACTTGTAATTCAAGTAATAATATTCCCAATCATTGTAATTCATTGAATAAATATTCCTGATGTCAAGTTTTGAATATGTAAATGTATTCTTACACTTTTGAACAAGTGACACTTGTCATTGGTTATATAAGGATCAAACTAAAATTAAGCAACCAATAAATTTAAAAGGGCCTGCCATAAATTATATATTATATTTTATTTAATATACATAGTATTATACTAAAATTCATATTTCCAGGGCCTCGTGATAGCTGGTCTAGGTGACTTGAATAGGCCAGCAGAAAAGCTCTCAATGACCCAATCAGCGTCCCTTGCAGCTACTGGATTAGTTTGGACTAGATACTCTATGGCGATTACTCCTAAGAACTACCAACTTATGTCAGTCAATATATTTGTAGCAGGAACTGCCCTGTACCAATTATTCAGAGCCTATAGGTACCAACAATCGTTAAAGACACAGTAGGAAATTTATTATAATGGGCTATAGTGGTAGGAATGGGTAATAAATACAGTAATTACATTTAATACTGTGGTAGATAATTTATGTAGACGATAAGTAGTAAAATGTGTTCTGTAAAAAATGATTTTCTTTAGTAAATTCTCAGTGAAACTTTTTCAATTCCATGATAAGTAGTGGGTGAATTATTACATGGGTATTCTTGAGGCTGTTATAGTTAAATATATGTAACATTGTTTAGTTTAAACACATAGGGTCTTTATTTTTGATATGTTATTTATTTTGTTATTGTATAAGTTATTTGTTGTAATGGGACTAGTTTGTGTAACAAATAAATTCTACCATTCTGGTTATTCACTGTTTATTTTATAATTCAATAAATCATGTGTATAACATTAGCTATTAATAGCTCAGTCTAATCAACAAATATACTGTTAAATAAACATAATTTGTTAACTATGTTTTAAAAATAAACTGTGATGGTTAATTACTTTTTTTATTTAATGGAAGGATCTCATGGCTCTCATAGATCTTCGGTCAATAAGGAGATGTTATGTAATTTATATTACACTGAGTAATTTGTATAAAACAAATATGAAGTTTGCTAATGAATAATGGTTCATATATTGAACCTAACTATATTTCTAAAGGAATGTTTAAAAATTCATTTACATCTTCCGAACTACTGCTTTACTACTGGCAATATTATTATTTTCTTTTATAACACATACAGAGAAGAACAAGAGCCAAGTAAATTGACACCAGTAAAATTTATTGATAGCGGATGAATGTCTCTAAGATTCTGTCCAACCCGAAAAGGATACATACGCTTCACGACTTGTGTATACACACGGTTTTTCATTGTGGCGGGGTAGTCAGAGGCTTGAGTGCCCATCTTCGAAATTTTAATAATTGTTGTGTATAGATCACTCCAATTCCGCAGTTCACTAGATAGACAGAACCCAACGTGATAGGTAGTGAATCGTATCGCTTAATATAGGCACTAGCTATTACATATTCGAAGGGATAGGCAGGTTTCTCCACGATATGTTCCCTCACCATTACCAACTGTAAATTATAAACTGAAATAAATAAAAGTTTTTTGATTTCATTCATGATATTATATTCCTGAACCGGAATTTGAACCTATACCCTCTAATAACAAGTCAGATGTCTTTTCCACTAGGCTACAGCCGCTTTTTACATTAAATATTTAATAAAAGTCGTGAAGTGTGCAAACAAGTTTTTAAGTTTCTAAACGTGTCACTGATAGTGTACGCTTTAGATATTAGAACATCATTAACCAGGGCTTGCATACACATATTTATGATTTTATATACATATATTTTTATAATAATTGTAAATAAACGTGTAATAAATAATTCTATTATTTCCATATAAAATTAGTTTTGAAAACAAAATATAGTCAAATAAACACAAAAAATTTACTCACAGAATACGTTGACGGCCCAACCCTAGCTGTCAAGCAAAGCAAGCACGCAAGTCTGTGGCGTTGAATAGTTTTTATGTGTTAGTGACGAAAATAGTGAATTTACGTCTCAATGTTTAATAAAATACATTCAAAGTTTAAGTGTTTGTGTGTTTTCTTCTAGCAATGCTGTGTTCAAATACAGTAATCTATACGTAATCAGGTTTTCCATATATTTAACATGGGAACAAGCACCATGGGTAGTGACATACACGGGGATAAACAAGACAAGATCTTGAAGCTTCAAACTAGAAAGAAGGAGCTTGAACAACTACTATCAGTTAAAAACGAAGAACTTTATAAATTATGTGTTCAAGAAGTGCAGTTGACTGGTATCATGCCTCCGGAAGCGCCCCTAAGCCCGGAGGTTCCTCCGAGAGACAGGCTAGGTAGCGTTCGTAGTGCAGATAAAAGTGAAGGTGATGATGTCCGTGACAGCTCAGATACGTCTTCAAGGCGTATTCTCAGAGCCCCTCCGACTGAGCGTCATGAAGCGGAACAGACTTTGCGAAAAAGTAATCATAGATTATCCACACCTTCCATTTCAGGCGTGTCTACGAAAAGTTCATATTCACGCCATTTAAGACGTCCAGAAACTAGTTGTTCCAATTTCTTTCCATCTCCACCTCAAGACAGGTCTACTGATACGTTTTCCATCCACACCTCCCATACTTTTCCAGCTTTGGCTAACAGGCATGACTCGAATAATGAAAACCTTCATTCTGATGCTCATAGCAATGTGCATAAACACCACACCGTTACTACTGAATATTCAAATAAAGTGTACTTCAACCCTGAAGCGCATATATCAAGGCTGAGAGAGACTCACTTCAGTTCCAGTCACCCAGATATCACTCATCATAATTATAACCAAGTTCCACAGCCTGCCCAACCACAGAATGGAGCAAGAGTGCCACTATTGTATCAATATGCATCACAGTTAAAAGCCCAGAGTCAACATCTAGGACCTATGATGATGCACCAACATCCACCGCTGCAACCAAAGAGGAGAGTTGATGGCAGCAGAAGAAATACCCTGCAGCGAACCCAAACATATCACCTAACCTCAAACAGTGACTACAACAACCAGCACATTGATAATATAGCAGAAACTTATAGACACCCGCCAGTATATCAACACAGATCTCATCAAGACATACAAGAGCATTCAAACCATCCTAACCATGTTCAACCACCTATAGAAAGAACAGTGCCAAATACACTTCCCTTACGTGAGAGGAATTCTGTCCGTAATCCAATGTATATGCAACTACAGGTGTCAACAGATGATCATATTAGTGATAGCAGGCGAAATCATGGAGACGCCTTAAGTCCTGTCAGCCAGATGTCAGGTTATTCTCAAGGAAACTTTGACTCAGTGAGTATGAGCAGGTATTCACCAGTATCGCAAGCTGAAAAGTTAAAAGAAAAGCAATGGTACGAGACTTCTTTAGACGCACCTTCGAAATCTGAACATCCTGTTATGAAAAAGGGTACAAATTTGAAAAGGACTTCTAGTGTAGGTAATTCTCAGACTTACGAAGTTATGATATCGTCTGGACGTAACTCTGCGTTCCAAAGTCCTAGTCAAGTGACTCCGAACCAAACCGTTGCGTCACCACTATCCCCATTATCACCTACTTCTATAACATTAGATTCTCCAAACATGACAGTGATAGAGCAAGGTAAATTTATACCGTACAGAGAAGAGACAAAACCGTTTGAAATGTCAGATTTTTACAAATATTCTACCAAGTTTCGCCAAGCTAACGCCCAGAAGAATAATCAGCCGAGTGGCACTGGATATAATAAACAGCCAATGGAATTGCCACAATATGCCCAGCAAGAACAGTGGCATGGACATAATCATTCATAGTGCTCGGGTATCAAACTCACTCAAATGTATTTATTCAACATAAGTAAATTTCAGGGACTTGTAGAAGAACCAACAAGTAACTCCGTATTGTGTGTCAGTTTATAGATTAAAGTGTAAAAGTATGAGGCTAAGTTTGATATAACATTTGTACTAAAATCTGTCAGTCAGTTATAATTGTGTCAGTCACTTGTATCCAGTAAAGTCTGTAAGGAATGTAGTGTTATGTATATAGTAAGTTATTTTGCTTACTCAAAGAAAGTTTAATATAATGAAGTATGAATGGATTTTTTAGAGGTTGTGAAATGATGCTGGCTCTATCAATGTTTGTATGTATGTACATAATATATGCTATATAACAATTAACTTTGTATATCTAAAAAAATTAGTGTTAAAGATGTATTATGTAACTAGGTTAGTATAATAGGTTGTTCATTGATCATGACCGCAAAGATCTTGACAGTGCCTTATGTATGTAAAATAAAAATTAATATATGTGCCTTTGTATCTAATTAGATGTAGAACTAGATTGTATTCTGTTCTTAATTTAGCGCCCTTGACCTAAAATTAGATGTATTATATAATTTATTAAGAAAGAAAGAAAACACCTTATTAACTGCATGTATCATTCACGCAAATAGTTACAAACTTTAAAAATGAAATATTGATGCAGTAAAAAGGTGCTGTCTCAGTTAACATTACAGCTAGCTGCATCACTAGTTCTCCAGTAGCATCAGATTTATTAGTATCATGTATTTGTGTAATGAATAATAGTTATAAACTTCTTTTAGTTAAAAAGATCACTAACAATAGTAATGTTAACCTGACCAAAAACATACTATGACTCAAGAGTTTCTGTTCATCCCGAAGTGGATTAAAGAAGTATGTAAAATATGGATCTAAGTTTCAATGTATGGTACATTTGTCCTGGATGGTCATTTTCATGGATAAGGGGTTTTCTTTTGTATTTTCAGAGAACCATTGTAATCTTAGTATTATTGAGACAAATGGAGATCTGTGATCTCTGCCCATCCCTCCATAGAGAAATGGGCAATGTGTGTGTATGCATGTAATCTTCTGCCAAATGCTTATTCTGTTCTGTAACTAATACGTAATTATTTAAAACTTTATATTACTGTATCACCATTTTGTAGCTTTCTAGATTGAAGTTTCGTGTGACACATATAGTCAGTATATTTGCAGATAATAGAGTATTGGACTAGATATTTAATATGATGAAATATGCTCAATGCTGCTAAATATTATATAGTTATGAACTTTATACATTAATGTTATACATAGGTGGACTAATGATATGTTTTAATAATCACAATACTTGTACTGACTCCACTAATATAACTACAGCAGATATACAAGTCTAAAAATTCAATTTAGCTATTATAGAAAAAGTATGTGGAGTTATCTATAGTAGATATACACCATTATGGTAAATTTCATGACTGTAATATAATCATTCAATTTGTTTATGTAGCTACATTTTATAAGAATATTGTATTTACCAATCATTAGACTGATTTATTGAAATGTTTGTAATGAAATAGCATAATACAAATTTCCATTTTATTTTCTTTTTGGTTGTATGCATTTAATTAATATTTTATTAATTAAAGCTCTCTATACAAATAATTTTTTTAAGTGAACTTAAGATCTCATACATTTCATTTCATTATGTAGTAATTTAGAATTTTACATATAATAATAATAAATATAGTTAGTAGTAATAATACAGAATATTTATTACCAGCATTAAATTGAATTATTATACAAATTAATATAAATTATTAGATGTTATTACAAAATATTCAAACAACAAAACATACAAAAGTATAATAAATTGTTTGAAAAAGATTCTTTAAGTTTGTGTGAATATGTAGTGTTTTGATATTGATCTTATTATTGTAGTTATACTATTTATTAAAGATTAGAATAATGCTTATTAGTAGGGTTTTACCAATATGTTTTATTATTATTTCTTACTAAAGTTTCAGTAATATTTTTTCCTTTAAGTTAGAGTAGGATAATTAGGTTTTAATATTTCAGATATTGATATTACAACAGAGCTTCTATGTTATTAAAAAAATAAATTATTGAATACCAAAAGCTTATGAATCATTAATGAAGTCAACATTTTCTTTCATTTTGCTATTATTAGTCGAAACTAACTGACAAAAATTAAGCAAACATTACATTTAAAACTGATATAAATCCATGACTGATAAAAACGCAATAAAATAAATAATAAATTGGAATAATTATAATACAAAATCTAAGCAAATAATATAAATCAACCAATTTTCATTCATATCTGAATAAACTAATTCACTTTATGTATTTAATTTATTGTAACGAATTATAGACTAGACTCATGTAGTATCTTATACCATAAAATAAAAGTAGAGATCCCGCCACATAAGGTGGCAGTTGGAGGCGTCGCCACAGTCGCGTAATTCTGTGTTACCAGTAAACACGCCAAAACTAGCACTCACTGTGCCATACGGCTCGATACATTATAGGTTTCATTTGTAACGGTCTTTGGTTGCAGAGCTATAAACTCAAATAAAACAAATTAATATATCAAAGTCAAAATATGTTTATTAAACTATTTCAAACATGATTAATAATTAACGGGACTTATCCTTCTTATTATATATTACATATATTATGTGTTCCTTCACTCTGTCCGCAATAGACCGTTTAGTGTGTTCGACGTAGGATTTCCCACAGCTGCAATCAATCTTATACACACCCTTATATCTTATATCATGAGTATAAATCGCGAATCTCTTAAAACTATTATTTCAAACATGGCACTGAGCATTGTCTTTGTATATTTTTTACCGAGGTTAGATCAGCGGAGACCCTAGCTTGGAGAAGAACTAACAAGAAACTCCGGAAATCAATTTATTATAATCACCCTTAACAAACATAAAAATTACAAAGAGTGGGCAAAAAACACAACGCTGGTAATACTAAATTTACCTTTCATACAAAATAACACGCAATGGCGGTAACGTCAAATTTAGTTCCAAGTTTGGCTACTGCCACCTTATGTGGCGGGATCTCTAGATGCATTTTTTATAATAAAAAATAAATATTGCCCCATTGCATTTGTTGCAAAGTTTATGCATATGTTGCCATAGTTAATCAGTCTTGCCATATTAAAACCATTTAAATGTAAAATCTCAACTCCAATTAAATATTAACTCTATCTAAATTGAGGCTGATTGAGATTTTGTTTCATCTTGCATTATTAAAAATCAAATCAAAAATATCTTTAGTAAAAACAAATAACAATTATTACAACATAAGTTTGTTGGTCTATCTAATGCTGTTTGAAGTAAGATAATTTATAATGGCAATGCCAAAAGATTGTAAGTAATTTTTTGCATAATTTTATTGGTTTTATCTTAACAATGTTACATTGGTTTGCGTTGACTCCAAAGATTATAAATCTTCCGTTAGATATTATAATGTTTGTGATTTTATTATCGTAAATTGTTGTTTAACTACATTGTTTTGTATTGAGTGCCTTTGACAATAAATTTTATAAAGGAATAACAAGGAACTCAATATTCATGAAATAATGAATATTTAATCTAAGAATGTATGACATTATTCTAGATGTAACCAGAAAAATATATTTTTATATTGTATAATAAAAACGTAGTCGTGTAATATATTTGTACAAAGTGTTGATAAGGTGTTTTTAACTTTTTAATAAAGTATGTGTAATAATATTTTTTGTATTTTATTTGGTTATTGCGGCATTATATTATATATGCGTAAGAGGCGACTAGGCATCAATGGGATCTATTGGGCAATATACTAGCAACCTATTAATTTCATATAATTGTTATATTGGTTGGAGAACATGTCTTTAAGTTTCTATCAACCCAAAATGAATTTGCTTTATCATTCTTTAAGTATCTTGTAACGTGGTTAAGTGTAGTTACACGTGGTTTAAATTTTAATGCTGTGAGGGATAGAAAGGATGCATGAACGTATATCGGTTTCATAAAAATTGTACATTCTTACTACTAGTATTCTACCTGTTCCCCGAACAGGCAATAGTCAGTGCTTGTAAATGGCGACACGGCTTACCACCTGTCACATTCAGTACTGACTATCTCGTTAACACGTGGGTTCGAGGTGGTCATAGAATGATTACCTGCGCAATTGCGGAGATTAACACCTGAACCTCTAATTACTCCACAAGGGTTAATGGTCGTGAACCTGTTTATCTTTGGTATTATTATAAAATAACAAATATATAACTACGTAAGTCTACTAACATTCAAATAAAACAACAAACGTGTGTAGATGCTTTTATTTTGGACGGAAACCAGGTGTCATGATGAGACTAGACTATTAATTACAGTTCTACGTTTGTCCACATTTACTCTTTACCTTTAAGGTACTTAAGTTGGAAGAGAGGGCTCAGTGATCGTTTTCCAGGGGTGAATGCTCCGTTCAGGAAATAATCGTCACTGCCTGAAATAAACGAAGGTTCATTAATATTAGTTGTAAATAGCTATAAATATCAATAAATACTTCTAATATATTATATATTAGCAGTGTATATCAGTAGATATACGGATTTCAATGAAAAATAGATTTTTTGTAATGGATAGCGAATATTCTATATCTCCCACTACCACATAGAATGCGCGGTCTCTGCTTACTCTGTATAGAATTGGGGTAACGTGTATGTATATACCGTTCAGGAACTAGCAACTAATGTTACCATTTTGCTTTTATTGTATTTCCTTCAATCAGTTGTGCTTCCATATGTATTTAAAGTTCCCGGTTAAATTAGAATTTAGGATGTGATTAAATAGGTACTTCTAACATCACCCCTTTTCAATATGGCGTCTATCTTACTGTCATATGTCTTATTGGGCCGAACTGTATTAAACCGCCTTTCCAATTGAACAAGAGTTCACTTTCTATAACCGTCGAGTGTGTATGAGGAGGGGTATGAGTGTCAATAAAGCGAATGTGGTTTGTCAGTATCGGGACAAATGGGGATCCGTGATCTTTGCCAACCTCTTAACAGGGATTCATTCGTGATGTGTATGTATGTATGTATTGTAAAAATACGGGACAATACAATAAAATTGTTAAGATATGTCTCCACGAACCTGATCCAGCTAGTTGAGAGTTGATACAACCTTCGTCCCACATGTTGACGCATCTTTTACCAGGAGTGAAGCCTCCGTTCAGGTAGTAGTCGTCGCCACCTGAATAAGAAAATAATATTCTGTACCGAGATAGTCAACCCCTTATATCTCCTAATTTCTTCGGTCTATCATAAGCTCTCACTAGGAACCAAATACAATGCTCCATGGCTCTCACGTGTTGGTCTGTTTGCATACCATGTTTCCCTAAACACTATACCTACCAGTGATGACGGTGACGACTACTCCAAAATTGTATCGGTTGCGATGTGATGTATTATTATGCATTCTGTTTATCTGGTCATGACAGACGCCTTCTTATGTGCAATTAGCTAAATATCTGATAAATATGTAGGACTTATGTTTCTTTAAGGTATACAATAACATTTTAAAGGATTTTTTTTGTTTTTTGTTTTTTGTTTAAAAGAAATATAATTAAATATTCGTATCTAGTTTTATGACATGCAAATATTCTGATCACACGACATCATACTAAGGGTTAACTTTGTTCGGTGGTGATTATATGAATAATTAAACCTAACATTACGTGATGATCCATTATCACTGGCTACATCTCTGGGAAAAGGTCGTGACGTAACGTATTTACACTAACCTGATCCAGCCAGTTGAGAGTTAATGCAGCCTTCATCCCACATGTTCACGCATCTTTTGCCAGGAGTAAAGCCTCCATTAAGGTAGTAGTCATCACCACCTGAACAATAAAACGTAAATATCCAAGTAAAAAATGGGCTCAAGTTATCAGCCATGAGAACAATTTGATATAAGAATTCTTTATCTAAATGTTTATATTTCATATGAATACAAATATGTCATGATGGTCAAGGACTTAAGTAAACTAATGGATGAATAGGTAGGTAGAATTTCTGTATGCGAATTTTAAACAAACATAATTTACTATTGGAATCAGATTAATAATAACTCAACATTGATTACTACAATTTTCTAAATTAATATCCCTCGCTTTTCACTTTATATACCAAAGACCTTTTTTCTTTACTTATAAATAAATCTTATTTTACTGCCAAATTGACCTCCGAAACTTCTTTTCAGCCACTCGCGCCGAGCATTAACTAATATTCTGGAACTTCTGCCCCTGATATCGGTTATGGATAATGGCCACTCGCGCGTAATATAAATCTGCTACACGTACGGGCTTCATCTGAATTTATGGTTTGCTTTCAAAGAGGTTATCTATTACCTATTCGCAAGGGTCTTTATGTAATTTATACGTTATAGCCGGCTACAGTAAATGAAAATGTAGGCCGTTCTCATATTTGCTGCGTCTCAGGTATTTTCCTTTACAAATTAGGCTACGGGGAACGGGATATTGCTTTTGGATTCTTGATACAACAAAAGCGGCAAAACCTTTATATGACATACATGATATGACATTCCTTTCGGAGTGGTGGAAAATTCAAGACGGTATTTAATTATCTTATATTACTGTTAACATATCCGAATATGGTGTTTGTTGTTCTTTGATGTTGGAATCATACTTGCTCATGTGTGGTCGACGAAGATACGAGCACCTAAACTAAATTTAATGGACTATGGATTGTCAATCTCTCACCATTATATTATACATAAAACCCATCACAACCACGATGTCGATGTCAAATTTAATAGTGTCCTCAATATAATATTATTATTTTATTATATTATGTAATGTTACTTCCTAACACCCCAATCTGGATGTAAACAACAATAACATCAAACCTAGGTATGCCATTCCATCTAAGAGGCAGTTCTAGTACAACACACTTCTTGTCCCAATACCGTCTATGTCAATTAACTTGGTTTATTAGAGAATACTAGGCTGTTAACAGGTCGTTATGCCAACGCCTCCATATTACATGCAAATCAATCGTAATAACTACCTATTAGATGTAACCCGTTGCTATTGTAATGGGGAATAGATTGCATGAAGCCATATAGGGATGAAAGTAGGTAGAAAGCACGACAGTGGGTAAATTAAAACAAGACTGTTATGTATGACTGTATGTATACATATAACTCCTTAATGGCATGTATTACCACTGATATTTGTTCATTTATTAAGTTTTAGTGACCCGCTCCGGCTTTGCACGGGTATAAAATATATAGCCTATTTCACTATTTAATGGATGTTATAATACATATACGCCTTCCTCTTAAATCACTCTATCTATTAAAAAAAACCGCATCAAAATCCGTTGCGTAGTTTCAAAGATTCAAGCACACAAAGGGACATAGGGACAGAGAAAGCGACTTTGTTTTATACTAAGTAGTGATTTAATTTCATGTATTACCATTCATTACATGTTCCTTAATTTACTAAGTTCTTGTCCTGTTATAGTCGGGGACATAAAAGATTGCTAACTAGCTGCCGTTCTTCCCTGCGTGCCACAGGAGGCGACTAAGGGATCAGAGATACCTGCATCCTGCCATTTCATATGACATTACAACCCTAATATTCATGATAAATAGTAACCTAGGAGATGTTATATCTCCCAGGCTCTGTTCACCCCGACAGGAACGTAGGAACATGAATGTATGTACTTTGCTTGTGACCATCACAGTGCCGAATTGGTAACTATGGACATTATGTTTATTTAGAAATAAATAACTACGATACTTACCGGATCCAGCCAGTTGAGAGTTTATACAGCCTTCGTCCCACATGTTGACGCATCTCTTGCCTGGAGTGAAGCCTCCGTTCAGGTAGTAGTCATCGACACCTGCACAGTAATGTCATATGTAAAAAGACAAATATACTTTTATGAGTATCAACCCTGGCGGTATAGTCTCGTGTCTATCTTTGCAAATGCGGAGTTAGTGATTCTAAGGCCACTTCGAAACCACGAGTTCACCAGATAGTCAGTATTCAATGTGACATATGGGGAAAAATACTGATATGAACTGCGTGGACCAAATTGATAATTGAAATCTATTTGGCAATTGGCAGGCAATTTCAACGATATTATTGAACGTGATAGAAGATTGACAAAAGAAATATACTATGTATGTCGGTGCACATATTAGTATGTGACAGTCAGATAGACGACATATTGATGAATATACAAATGACATATTGGGAAGTACCTATAATAACTGAGCATGTTTATGAGTGTCAATGAAGCCAAAGTTTTTTGTCAGGATTTGAACCGTTGGGGATCTATGACCTCAGCCTACCCCTCTACAGGGAACGGGCGTTATGTGTATGTGTGTATATCGTAACGTAAAACTCCGACCAAAGTGTTTGAATAGATATTATAATTTTAGTGGTAGTGACGGCAACAGAATTAACAAATTTTTAATGTAGGAATATAATTTCTAATAATAATATTTGTATTATATCTTACCTGCTCCAGTAAGTTGTTCATTGATACAACCTTCGTCCCACATATTGACACATCTACGTTGCGCTGTAAAAGAGATAATTCTTTAAAGGATAGACAACATATTAGTAAAGGATCCATATGAAAGATTTTAGAAATAATTAGTTCACTCCCTCGAACCTCGGTCTATGTCTTGGTTTGAAATAGTCGTAAAATAATACCTAAGAATATCTAAAGATGAATTGGAGTAACACCCAACCCAATAGTATTTGGAAGAGAAGAAAGGAGTACAGTGTTATTGAGATACACGTATTCAATTAACGTAACAACAGACTCTTACGGCTACTAGTAAACAGAAATTGGTTTTAAGACGTTCTGGACTCTTACTCAAGTGGCAAAGCGCTAAGCGAATGAGTATTTCAATTCCATTCATTTTTTCTTTTCTCATCGTTTTGCCACAAGACTAACGGCCCAGCCAACCGGGTAATCAAACTCTGGACAAAAAAAGACCTTCTTCATACTATTATTATATCGTTTAAAAGAAAATACTAGTCGAGTCTAATCTAACTTTCTAGAGATTCTGAGTATAAATCCTGTTACATTACGTTGTCAAAAGGGAGTAAAATAAGCGGGATAATAAGAAAATTGTTTTGCAAACTAAGACATATTGTTTCCCGAGCAGATTGTTTTGCTGCCAACTTTCTCTAACTTACCGTGGAAGTTGGGTGGACTAAGTGCCTTGCTGTAAGCCGAGGAAATTACGGCGAAAAGAACTAGAGCGGCCTTCATTATAATTCCTTGTCTATAAATTGATACACAAAAAGGTAATGCACCTACATACGCAGAAACTCCTTTTATATGGACTCTTTTTTAATTTAGTTACCTGCGGTGATATGGAATAATTAACTTCGATGACGTTCGAGTGTTTGATTAAAGATAGCATAATGAAATATTATTATGAAAGAATAATAAGTCAGATAGACGCCATATTGAAAAAGGGTGACGTTAGAAGTACCTATAACCGCCGAGTGTGTATGAGTATCAATGAAGCAAAAGTGCTTTGTCAGGATCGGGACAGATGGGGATCCGTGATCTCTGCCTACCTCTCTACAGGGATGTGTATGTATGTAATAAACATTAATGTTACAAATGTCTATTCTGATTGGGACTTGAATCAAATGTAACTGTTCAATCTGACACAATATTAAATTGACTCTGATTGATCTTTCGGAGACCCTGTCGGTGTTGCCATAAATAACTGCGAAGGACTTGGTCACTTCATAGTAGATATCCAGTAACTTACATGAGTAGTGATAATATATCTCGTCGTCTACACACTGCTACTATGTCCTAACTAGATTGATTGGTAGGTTTCCTCACCATGGCGTTTCTCATAATATTATATGAATATTATACCACAGATATAAGAATACTATACTAGACTATACTATGAGTATTATAGTATGGTGTTCACGCAGATGGTTACCCATCCAAATAATGAACCTAACTTTGCTTAACATAAGAGTGTTTGAACGCGGCTATAGCCAGTGTGGTGTTACTAAAGGTGAAGTGAGTATGTATGCCATTATCTTTATAAGATCAGGAATAATCCTTGATACGAGTATAATTCATTCACCCTTATTTTCTTTGATGACAAAGCAATTTATATACCTTTGCTTCGTATTGTGACGATCTTGTTACGTATTGTGTGTATTAATTATCTTTTTCGAATCCTATTTTGAATAACAATACACACAAGACACATAACGCACAAGGATAGGCAGGAACTCTGTAGTTAGTATGTTTATATTTATTGTATGTAATGTCACACATGCGTTTCTGCTGTAAAAGTGTCAGTCTGCTAAAATTTATCTATCTACCTCGATAGTGACTCAATAGTGCGTCAGTAGTGCACAGTTGCAACTCAGTAGCACACTCACTTACGATTGAGCATAGACAAAGCTGTCAAAACAATAAAACTGATATTCAGGCACAATTGATTAGTGGAGTTGCTATTTGTACATCAGACGCAGTAGTACTTGAGACGCAATTCGATAGCGCTTCAGTGACGTAAAGTGGTTTGGAGTATCAAATTACTACTATTGTATCACTACCAAGGAACTATTGTGCCTAAAATGCATACAAATTTTCATTTTATATACATGCATATATTAAGAGACTATCGATCTCCACCTGGAACGATCCTGATAAATCATTCCTGCTTCACTCAGACCTATTATACAGGGTTACAGGAAAAGTTGACCTAGATCCGTTATGGGCGTATAGTACACATCATTTCTGAAAGATTTCACTATGGAACCTCCCCATCATAAACTGAACCGTTTTCAAGATTTTCGAGTTTAAATTTTTTTTATGAAAATGCTCAATTTTTCGGCTATTGAATTGAATATATTGAATTTTTTTGACTCTTATGATAATTTTTTTGGTTTTTTTACATAAATAATGAGATGCTTAATGACTAAAATTGCACGTAAGTTAACTAAATAGGTCGTTGTAGACGATCAAAACTTAAGAAAATAAGTACAAATTATAAAAAAATATTTTTCTTTTCTGTATATCGCAAAAAAATAATATGGCACTTGCTCTGCAGATGTGCTTAAAAATATCTACATTTTATCAGCTATCTAACGAGGTATAACACTCTAGGTTATTTAGTAATCTTCATCTTCATCATAAGAGTAAAAAAAATTCAATATATTCAATTCAATAGCCGAAAAATTTGGCATTTTCATAAAAAATATTAAAACTCGAAAATCTTGAAAACGGTTAAGTTTAGGATGGGGGGTTCCATAGTGAAATCATTCAGAAATGATGTGTACTACACGCCCTTAACGGATCTAGGTCGACTTTTCCTGTAACCCTGTATACTTTATCATACAATACCTTCTCATACACGCTCTTCTGTTCTTTACGCTGCGTATACGTATTTTTATACAATGTTTTGATTAGTATGTCATATTAAGTTACTTCTCGCATATTTATAATATTTACTGTAGTATTATATTATCTGTGATATTACGTATGTTTTATTGCATTGGGTACCCAATAATAATAATATTGGGACACTATTACACCAATTGAACTAGCCCCTTGCTAAGTACATTTAAGACTTGTGTTAAGGATCAACGTATTTTACGAAAAATACATACTTAGATATATATATAGATATATATATATATATAGATTATTATATATAGATAAATGCATATATAATCAACAATCAGACTGAAAAGCAGAATAAAAGCGTAGTTCTTAACTCTGCCTCCACCGGGAAAAGAACCCGGGACCTAACGATTAGTTTTAAAGTGGTTAACTAATTGAGCCACGGAGGATAAAAAAAATTAAAAATAACATAATGACAGAATAAAAAACATAAACATACGCTTCACGACTTGTGTATACACACTCCCTTTTTTATTATGGCGGGGTAGTCAGAGGCTTGAATGCCCATCTCCGAAATTTCGAAGGCATTTTAGGTATGGGTCATTCGAAGCCCGCGTATCACTAGATAGATAGCACCCAACGTGATAGGAAGTGAACCGTATCGCCGTATATAGGCACTGGCAATTACCTATCCTGAGGGATAGGCAGGTTTCCTCACGATGTTTTCCCTCACCTTTAGCGACTGTAAATTATGTACGTAAATGAAAAACACATATTTAAATTTTATTCATTGGTACATGCCAGAGTCGGGATTCGAACCTAGGACCTTTCTCATACGAAGTCCGAGGTCTTACCTACTGGGCTACAGCCGCTTTCCACTCAGCTACAGCCGCTTTGTATAAAAATATTGTATAAAAAATATTGCAGAATAATATTGTATAAAAAATGATCTTGTAGCCTATGGAAAAAAAATTGGATCTACGTATTATGACTTTTTATGAAAAATCATATTGAAGCAACATTTTATTTAAAAAGTCTCCCATATGATGTTTCTGCGGAGTAATTAGTTTACATAACTGTTTGCTTGAGCTCTCATAAAGAACTTGTAAATAGGAGTCCTTTTTACTTATGTAACATGATGTACACATATTATAAGAGGCCTAAAATTAACATAGAGCACCTAGACTTACAGTAATAAATGTAATGATCCTTATGATTTCTGCCTACCTCTCTTTACGAAACGGGTGTATGTATGTAAAATCTTTATATTGAATAAAAAAAATTGAATGAGGTACGATAAAACTGACATTTATTCAATAATATTCCATATTATTGTCATCAATAGTCAGTATTATATTCAATATATCGATATATCTCTATTAGTAATTTCCTCTCAGAAGTGGATAAAAGGAAGAAAAAAGAAAGAAAATACTTTATTCACTGGTTAAAATAACATTAAACGCGACTATATGTATGTATGATAGCATTTTAGTCACAGTTCCTTGAAGAGAAGTTATTTTATAGAGGTCCATGAGTACCAAGTTCTTTGAAAAATATGGAGGAACTAAATCATAGTTTAACCAAATAGTCATAATTAGTTGCAACAAGCATTGACCCTTTAAATCAGTGCCGACTATCTATCCTGAAGAATAAGTACCTACCTATTGCTTAATTATTTTTTCACTCACAATTTGAATGATAAGCAGTAGACCATTTAATGATCGCGTGTTTCTTATCGTTACATCCATTATGCGAACGGCTGCGAAGTTATCAGTCTAAATGTATATGCCATTTCCATCCTTTGCATTAAAATAGACATTAGAAGAAAATATGATAGGTATAGATGATAGATATAGATGATAGGTATAGGTAGGTTTCACTCGCGATGTTTTCCCTTATCCTAGTTTTGCATTTCACAAATGAATTATTTACTTGTATTGCGAAAATTTAACTACATAGAAAAACAAGAAATATCATTTGTTTTAAATGTTTTTCTTTATTTCTTTCATTTGCATTGGTACACGCACACCCAGAAACTGAAAAAAAGGAAAAAAAAATTATTGGCACACATACACCACGAGACAAAATGTATTGAATCTTAAATTACGCCTGAACCCACTCAGAGTCAAAAGTACGAGTAAGTTACGTTGTAATTTAAAAAAAATACTAGAAGATAGGTACGAAAAGGAAGGTAAAAAGGAAGGTCGGTGGCTATAACCGCTAAGTGAGCAGGTACATATATACGTATAAAGGGATAATAATATGACCATAATGTTGATAAAATTTTTGACTGCTACCTACCTACGGTTACTGTACTTGTTATGCTTTGTCATACAGTAGCAACATAAGTATGACCGATAACTAATTTCGACACATCGCTGGCGAGTCCTGATGAATGACTATATGACGTCATCATGGTAGACTGATTGACTCAGTCATAGTCTGTCTACAATTCAAATGGAGGAAAAAAGGGCTTTTAGGATATTTTCAGAACCTAAATCGAGATATTGTATTTCAGTCAACCTAAACAGAACCTTGGAGATATAATATACCCTAGGTCACTTTTAACAAAACTATCGCGGTCATAATAGTATTGATATAGAATTGGTGACTGATTGCTAGCTCATCGTCTATTCAAATCTATTGACCCATAGTCTCTTGGACGCCTTCTACAACACGCCAGTATAACAAGCAGCTATCACAAAACAACATATTGTTTATTTACTATTTATTTATTGACCTGCTTATTTTTGAATTTAGAACTCACTTTATCGATGACTTTTGTATCGTTATTATCTGTGAATTTGAAATAAATTTGCGCGTTGAAATGGCAGAAACCTTTGTATTTTTCCACTGTTATTTTAGAATTTAATTTTTTTTGATAAAATAAATGATAAATGTACAATGTGACTTTATTAAAGTATTAAAAAGAATTATTTTTGGAATTTACGTAACTTTGGCATTGGTAACAGAGAGATTAGTAATTTTATAACCTCGTCAGATATAATAAATTATCTCAACTAATCGGAGACCAACCGGAAAATTAAATATATTCCAAGGCATGCATAAAGAATATGGCTATCATAAAAAACTTCACGTCGTACGACGTAGGAATTTGGAGGTTAATCCCTAATAAATATAAATCACTATACGACAAGATTTTCTAATAGAGGCTTGTTACATACATACATTCTCATACATGTTGTTTCCGTAGTACCACATTTTACGTGATCCTGGCACAAAATCCTAACTTCATTGACATCTATATACATACATATACATACTTGTATCTTTTATATCAGTAATCAACACCTACAGAGCAAGTTTTTTAAAGTACATAATATATTATAGTTGTCAAACTACGATTGTATTTTCTATGTAATGTGCTTCAATTTTAAGGTCTATATTATTATATTTTCATCCGCATAAAATATCCGACGCTTTGGATTGGGATCTGCCAGACATAATGGCAGGTTTATGTATGTATTTAAAAATACATTAATACTGAATTTGTACATATATAACCATGAAAACCGCTTTTATTGGACATAAAAAGTAAAGTGTTTTATTAGGTTTCGAAGGTTTTCTTGCGGTTGCCAGAGACTTGATGACTCAACCTTGGTTTAAAAACAATTAAAAGCATTCGATAGTGAGCTCCCAATGTTATGTATCGTGCAAATCGGTTGCTAAATTAATGTACTTATACCTAAGCCTTATAAGAAAACTATCCTAGGCGTTTTCTCTCATAGAAACCAAATTGTTCTCTTTAACGCTTATCATGAATAGTTTTTAAACTAATATTATGACAAAGTACATAACTTCTCGTGATGTTGACAAAATTCTCAATGTTTACATTAAGTTTTGTCAATGACGAGTAATTTTCTCGCGTATGAGTTTTATATACTAGGAAGAGGAAATCTATTTAATAAATATAAAATACATTCAACATTACACATTTGACATTCAACATTACATTAAACATTTAACATTCTCGTCTTTTTGATTGAAATAATATCTGCGGTGCGTTTCCTATCAAATAGAACATACCCAGCTGAGTTAGAACCGTTTTGCTGCGACAATAACACGCGCAAGCTATACTTACACCCTAGTTTGTAAGTTTTAATAGTAAATTGTTTATACTATGTATGTTTTTGAGGCTGTAAATAAACGCTTCATTCTTATTATTTCTTTCATAATAGAAAGAACCATGAAGGCATACATACATCCTAAAACATCCTGTCACTTTTAGCATTAGTATCAGGGTCGTTATGGTAATATGAAACATAGGTAACAGCACCTAACCCATCGCTCAATAGATCATCTCCTACGTTACAAATGGCAGCTAGTTAGCTTCTTTCTACGTCCCAGACTAGCAAGACGCCCAGACTATAGGATGACAAATCCTTATCAAATCAGTAAAATTAAGTACGCGATAAAAAGTTCATATTACGAGTATTAACTAGATTAATCAAGATGGAAACCGAATAAAAATAGATCGTCAACTGTCTGTAGGTATTGTTCTAGTCAGTTGTTTAGCGATGGAGTATCAATCACGGAAACGCCGTCGCGTCTAACACTTGTCTCCATTCTATGTTGTATCTGAATTATATTAAATCGAAATTATAAGCTACATAATTGGTTAATTTAAATTTATATTCCGTGATTTTGTGACAAATTATTTTTTATTATATATTCAGTAATTTGTATTTTTATTAAATAATTAGTTTTATATATCACTTTCCGTGATTTTTTCTATTTTTTTAGTAATTAGTAGATTTTATTTTATTTGTTTTGTATAATAGAATAGTTTTGATACCAGTGGGAGGAAAATGTTAAAACTCCAAATACTTTTATTCGTAGGGCTCATAGCCTTGACTCAATGTTATAAGATATTGATAATATTCCCTGTTCCTGGCCCTAGCCATGGGTTTTTGGGTGCAGGATACGTACGAGCCCTTTTGGAAGCTGGTCATGAGGTATTTATTATATATATTTATTTAATTCAAAGATCCTACTAATACAGAATATTCTTATTTGATAGCCGTTGTTCCAAATTAAAAAAATATCTGATCGGCGTCAGTGTAACCATGGCGACGGAATAACAAGAAGTGCAAACGCCATGGCATCAGTGTTTTACTTGAGCCGACATAAAATGTGCAACTAAAGAAAAGCCTATTAAAGTTTAGGTTTGGGTTGGGACCATCTTATTTTTGTGTCTAAATATTGCTAAATATTTTATATATGATTCCGTATTTTTTGATATTCGTTTAAAGACTAAGTAAATTAATCTAGATTTTCCTAGTGTCAAAAAAACGTAGACATTAAAGTCCCTTTTGCGGTAGTCTCCTTGGAGATATAATATCTTATAATATCACTTTTGTTAAAACTAAATTACAAATTAAAGGCTAGTATTTAAATGAACATCAAATAATATTAAAATGTATACCTAACCAACCCAAACCTAACCTATGGTGTGCGTTAAGCTAGATTTTGGTGTTCATTTCAGTATTTAAACTACTAACACTAGTTAAACTCTATACAAGTGACATTTTGACAGCTCATTGGTAGATTCCACTGACCCTTAGTAGATACGTCATATCGTGAACCCACGTCATAAAGGAAAGAAAAGCAGCTAGTTCGCGTTCTAAATACGTCACAAACTAGCTTTTGGTTTTCCAAAATAACGGTCTAACATCACGTGTTGACAAAACTCGTGAGTTCATACACCTTCCGATTTTTGGATAAGGTTATTGACCTTAAGGGAAATGTTGTATTGTTCGTTCCCGTATATTAAAATAGATGTGAGTTATGTATTATAAACTGCCGTCGTACGAGAGAAGGGCACATCTATCATTTTGGTCAAACCGAGATAATAGGGATTAAAGTTTTTACCATATTCTGCTTCATAGTTTGTAAAACCTATTGTATGCCTATGGTATCTCCGAATTCCTTGAAGATAATATTCTGCAAAAAATTTAACAGATGTGCCTTTTTTCTGATTCTAAATATGTATAGAACTCAATTTAAAAAAATGTTAGATGATTCTTTTTCCCTTACGACGATAGTAAAGGTTGGATATAGTATTTGTGGAATAATAAGCATGTTGTACTATTAAAATTCTTTACAATACTGTATCAATTACAGAATTGCCCTCTTTTTATTATTTACCTCCTATTTCTTAATACTCAATATTTACCTCCGGACATGGTCCTTGGTTAGTCTGGAACGCAAAATAATGCAAACAAGCTGCCGTTCTTCCCGGTTTGTCTTAGGAGGCGATTAAGGGTATCTGTTGGGCGATGAGCTAGAAATCTGTAACTAATGTTCCATATAACATTACAACCCAAAATGTTTGCTTAAAATTAACTATGGAAATATTATCGTCTCCAAGGTTCTATCCATCCCTAAAGGGATTAGAGGGCGTGATTGTATACGTATATGGGCATGGTCAATAAGAGATTAAATACTATTTCTACTTATTATACACATTATAATTAATTAACCATGGAAATATTATCGTCTCCAAGGTTACTATCGTCAAGAGATTAGAGGACGTGTTTGTATTTGTATGTATATGGACATGGTTAATAAGACATTGCATACTATTTCTATTTATTATACACAGTATTATTACTGTATATTCGGTTATGTAGTCTTGGTATTTTCAATTTGTAAGCTCAGGCACTAGTATCGGGGTTTTTATGGTATTAATATGAATAATAATGTTAATAATATGTATGTAAAAATACTCATAATAATGTTTTTCTACAGGTAACTTACGCATCACCATTCGCCTCAAAAGAGAAAAGCCCAAAACTTCGCGAAATAATTCTCGAGGACAACCTCAAATCATACTCTGGTAAGACGCTATTAAATACCAATAGACAAACAAAAAAGACAAACGACAAACGCGTTCACGACCATTAACCCTTGCGGGGTAGTCAGAGGTTCAGGAGTCCATCTCCGCAATTGCGAAGGTAGTAATTCTATGGCCACCTCGAACCCACGTGTTGACTCAGTCAGTACTCAATGTGACAGGCGGTAAGCCATGTCGCCATTTACAAGCACTAATTATTACCTGTTTGAGGAACAGGTAGGTTACCTCACGATGTTTTCCCTCACCGTAGTATTCGACGCATTTCGTAAATGTGTTTTTATTACGAAAATCTACTTGGAAATTCATTAAACTTGATTTCCATTGGTACATGCTCAAGCGGGATTTGAACCCCGTACCCACTGATACAGAGTCAAGCCCCAAACAACTGAGCTACGTCGAATTAACTGAGCTACGTCGATTTTTTTACGTAGAATAGACAAACACTTAAATAATTGAGCCTTACGGGATACTCAGAGGTTCGCGTGATCACAGATGTAAGAATAGTATACTATTATGTGACTATCTTTACAATTGCGGAGGTAGCAATTATATGGCCACCTCAAAGCCACGTGTTAACCAGGTAGTCATTTAAAAAATCTGTTATTAGATACATATAACTCACGTTCCTTAATCCTTTTCGGTGTGGGCAGGATTTTGAACATATAATACTCTTCGGTTACTCTTAGCGAAATTATCGACGCTATGATGGCTGTAATGTAGAATATTCATAATAGGTTGTTAGTGCTTCGCCCATCAAATTCCAGTGACGTATAGCATTCTATTTACGTGATAGATTAAGGATTACCCTTTATATTACTATATATGTATGTATTTGCATCTTAATTTCGGAGATGGACCCTCAAGTCTCTGACTACCCCACCACAAATTACAACCGTGAATGTTTATATACAAGTGTTCCATGATAATGTGGGACGTAAAAAGAATGCTAACTAGCTGCCGTTCTTTCCTGCATGTCGTAGGAGGCGACTAAGACTATATGGAAGCTATTGAGCGATAGGCTAGCAACCTGTCACCAATATTCCATATAATATCAAAATTCCAACATACATTCTACTCAGTGACAAATCAGTTTTTTTCATCTCTACAGGGTTCTGTCCACCCCGAAAGGGATTATAGTGTCAATTTTTACGTATATGTTTGTATGTATATATAAATCGTGAAGTATATATAAGTGTTAGGTTAAGTTATATTATTTTGCTATTTAAAGCTACGGTTCATTACTTGTACAATGTTTACAAGTGTAGCGTATAAAAATACTTTAATGGTTGCAATTTACACATTCCACTATTAATAGCACTTTAGTACATAGTAATTATACTGACGTCATTATTATATGTATGGGACAGATTTTTAAAGGACGTAATAGATGCATAATAGACGACCTCCGCGGCGCGATCGGTTAACCACCTGAACGCTAATCTGGAGGTCCTAGGTTTGATTCCCGGTGGAGGCAGAGTTGAGAACTACGCTTTTCTTTTGCGTTCCAATCTGTTTGTTGATTGTATATAACGGAAAATGTGTGGGAGATATTGAACATAGAGTGTGTGCAGGTAATAAGATCAATGGAGCCATGTATAGTGTTATGGGTAGCCAGTTGATTTCTCAAATCGGCACGTATGGCTATTCATAGGGCTGTGCTGGTTCCAACATTGACTTATGGTAAAAAGTTGGGTAAGGCAAAAGAAGCATGAAAGTAGAATCAATGCCGTCGAAATGCGGTCACTGAGAAGCATGTTAGGAGTGACATTGAATCATAGAATTAAAAATAGTGTGATAAGGGAAGGTTGCGGTTTGAAAGAAGATGTAGTGACTAAGTATGAAAAAAGCATGCTTCGATGGTTTGGACATGTTATGCGGATGAATGATAGCAGATTGACAAAAGGAATATATATGAGTGAAGTGGAAGGGCGGTTATGTAGGGGCCGGCCTAATAAGACGTAAGACAGAAAGACGCTATATTAAAAAAGGTGACGTAAGGAGTACCTATAACCGCCGAGAGTGTATGAGAGGATGTATGAATGTCAATGAAGCGAAAGTGGTTTGTCAGGATCCGGACAAATGGGGATCCGTGATCTCTGCCTACCCCTCTACAGGGAATCAGGCGTGATGTGTATGTATGTATTTCTTAAATATACGTTAACCCTTAACACAAGTCTTAAATTAAGTTACTTTGTATACTTATACTATATACATATGTATTTATCTATGTATAATACGTTTATATTTCTTAAATATACTTTGACTAGTACCTTTAAGACAAGTTTTAAATAAACTTACCTAGGGGCTAGTTCCATTGGTGTAATAATGTCCAAACATTATTCTTATTATTAGCTATACCTACCAATAAATATGCAGGTTCCTGTATTATTGAAGTATATAAATATTTGATGGGCTTATCCTTATGTTCACACACATATATTAATACTTCTACGTCCCTAACGGGATATGCAAAGACTATTAATCGCTACCTTGAACGATTCTGGCAAATCTTTACTCACTCATTAACCTCCTAATACATGTTCTAATATATAGTTTTTTAATTTCAGATATGTCAAACCCGCTAAATTTAACTGCGATTCTGGATAAGACCATAGAGTTAGATACAAACATCTACATAGACATGTTTCTACAAATATTCGTAACTACAATGCAAAATAAAGAACTACAAACCATCTTAAGGAATCCAGCAGAGAAATTTGATGTAGTTATCATTGAATGGCTTTACTCCGAACTCTATACGGGGTAAGTTAAGTTTTACAAACATATGTAACTGTGTGTTTTTAACTCTGTATCAATGGACGTGGACTAAATGCCCGGAATATGACCAATGCAATGGAAATAAAGATTTCTGGTTTACTATGTACATTTACGTGATAAAAATATATTGGCCTGTGTGTATGATGATTCCATTCTTTTTATCCCTTTCGGTTTGTACAGAACCTTATATACCACGCTTGATAAACAACTCCTTAGTTACCTATGACCTTGTGATTCATATGGAAGATTAGAAACGGGTTTATAGCCCTTTACTAAATAGATTCCATTGATCTCCAGCCTCTTAGCCACTTAAGACATACCGGCAACGATGACAGCTAGTTAACATTCATTTTACGCCCTATAGTATGGAAATGTATTTTTACACCTAATACATAATTAATCTATTTCCAGCATAGCACCAATACTGAAAGCTCCCTTCATTTGGTCAGGGTCTACGGAGCCCCACTGGCTGACGATGCGGCTGATCGACGAGATACCTAACCCTGCTTACTTTACTGACATCGATTCCCCTGGCATGAACCCACTTTCATTCTACGAACGAGTCCAAAGACTATACAGCATCATCAGTGTCAGCTTGTACAAATATTTGTGAGTATTTCACATGTTTAATAATAAATAAATAATAAAAATGTTTATTTTTCTTACACAGCGATGATACACATTACAATGGGACTCGTACAGTATGGTCGAGACTTAATTGGAGAAAATTCACAATAGCATTCAATTACATCATATCAACTATATGTAGTTTGTGTATATTTCTCAAGGCTATTTTTTTAAAAGAAGACTTATAGCAATAGGTTGCAAATTTATATTTGTATGTATACTTTAAATTATAACCTACTGACTACCTATTTAAGTCTGTCTTAATTTAAGAATTTAAGGTTGGATTAGGAAGATTTTAATTTCAATAATATCTTTTAAGTCTCTTCTACCATCAAAGTAGAAATTGTCATGGCATCAATATGGAATAATAGTCACATGTTGCTATCCCAACGCTTAATAGATTCCATTGTCTCCTGGGTCAATAATGGCAGTTATTAATCAATCAATCAATCAGCCTATGACAGTCCACTGCTGACGTAGGCCTCCCCAAGGTAACGCCACAAAACACGATCACTCGTGGCCCTTAGCCAACCACTACCAGCGCCCTTTTTCAAGTCATCGGTCCATCGGAGTAATGGCAGTTAGCATTCTATTCATGTCCTTTCTCTATCTTATCTCTCCATCTATGTCTTTCCAGCTTCATCTACCCAAAAGAACTGGTAGCTTACGAGCAGATTTTCAAGCCCTTGGCCGCAGCGAGAGGCGTGCCCTTACTACCTTACGATGACGTCATGTACAATGCCTCCATGATGATAGGCAACTCCCACGTGTCCCTGGGTGAGGCGATGAGGCTTCCTTCCAACTATGCGAGTATAGGAGGGTACCATGTCAAGAGGGAAGTGCAGCCACTACCTGATGTAAGTAAATGTAGGGAGTTTTTTTATTTTTATTCTTTATTAAACCATTCACCACTAACGTTATGTCGGCTGAAGTACAAACACTGATGCCACGGCGTTTGAACTTCTTGTTATTCCATCGCCATGGTTACACCAACGCCGCTAGCCGCTACAACCGAAGAAAAACGAAATCGAAGCTGCAATTCTTCTCTTCCTTGTTCTTCGGTTCGTTCCAGTTGAGGATCCAAATCTTATCCCAAAGCGAACATATTTAGCCAGTTTGGCATCACAATTGACTTAGATTCAGCCGAAAATAATTATTTGTATTTTCAACTTTCACTGAGCTGCTGACTTTGTTGACTCATTATAGACGACTGTAGGGAGATATTGATAATTGAATTATGATTAATGTCAAAAGTTAGCAGGGTGTAACTTATAATCAAAAGACAAACAAAGACAAACGCATTCACGATCATTAACCCTTGCGAGTAGTCAGAGGTTTAGGTTTCCATATCCGCAATTGCGAAGGTAGTAATTCTTTGATCTCTTCGAACCCACGTGTTGACCAGATAGTCAGTACTCAATGTGACAAGGGGTAAGCCATGTCGACATTTACAAGCACTATTGGTTCTATTTAAAGTACAACAATTGTTAGCAATTGCTAGTAATAAGCAGTTATGGAGCTGTAATTAGTCTATAGGTTAAATACTCTAGTAAATAACTTTAATGAGGATGGTACTTCAGTTGTCTCAATGTAATCTTACCAACTAGTTTAGAAAAGAAATGAATAAATAACGAGACGTGATTTAAACCCAAAAATGGTAACTGTATATAGAGACATTATAATAAAAATATAACAATATTTAGTTTCTTAGTAATGTGATAATTACTGGCGTATTTTTAATTAATTGTTATATGAAATACACAAAACAACTCCTAATCATAACGGTGTAGTCAAAGATGAAGTATCTACCATCATATGTTAATACTGACCACTCAAAACCTATTTTTCACCGAATAATTAGTTCCAAGTATCATGATCTGTTTTTCCACAAACAAAACATATTTACGTATCAATAAATATTTGTTACAAAGTATCTATATAGGAAAAAGGAAAATTATCACATACGTTATGACCAATTATCGAATAGGGAAGTAAGAAACTATAAATAGTACTATGCGTACATTGTTATTTAATACACAACTCGCTATGTATTTGTATAACAAGTGATGAAGTAATAAGATAATTGTAACGTTGATAGACTTACAAAAAATGATTTAGTTGCGTAGTGTTCTGCCTTGAATATGACCTTCAAAATCGTTTCGAGGCATACACCTGAAAGTTTATCATAAATGTAGGCTAGTACTATGGAGTGTACATATAAGATAAAATTAAGAATTATTAAATAAATCTAAAAAGACTTATTAAATTCAATGTAGCTAAGTTGTTTGCGGCTTGGCTCTGTATCAGTGGGTACAGGGTTCAAATCCCGCTCGTGCATGTACCAATGGAAATGAAGTTTAATGAATTTCTGAGTACATTTTTGTAATAAAAACACATTTACGAAATGCATCGAATAATACGGTGAGACATCGAATAAACATCGAGAGGGAACCTACTTGTACCCGTTCCCTGATACATAGGTAATAGTTAGTGCTTGTAAATGGTGACATGGCTTACCCCCTGTCACATTGAGTACTGACTATCTGATCAACACGTGGCGTGGGTTCGAGGTGGCCATAGAGTTACTACCTTCACAATTGTGGAGATGGAAATCTGAACTTCTGACTGCCACGCAAGAGTTAATGGTCGTGAACGCGTTTGTCTTTTGTTTTTAATTATTATTCATTCTTAGTTAAGTACGGAAGAAAACTATCCATATGCTGATATACCTACATAACATTGTGGTGCTATGTAAACGGGCGTTGTAGAGTATCTCATGTTATAATGGCTTTGAGAGGTCAACAATTTATGAACAGTATTCTCTATAACTTCGAACTAATACTAAATCTAACTTTTTTCAGGATTTGAAAAAGATCATTGAAAGCTCAAAAGATGGCGTTATTTACTTCAGCATGGGCTCAAACTTGAAGAGCAAAGATTGGCCTGAGGTCATCAAGAAAGATCTTCTCAAGATGTTTGGAGAACTGAAGCAGACCGTACTTTGGAAGTTTGAAGAACAGCTACCTAACGTTCCCAAAAACGTTCATATCCTTAAATGGGCACCTCAACCTAGTATTTTAGGTACATTTTAATTCTTCTTGACTATTGTTATTCTACATGTCCGCTATTTTAAAAACAATAATGGTTTTCTTTGTATCGTTCACTTGGTCTTCTGCCTATAGTAATTATGCTATTGAACATTTTGACTTTCTTGATAATTTCGCATTTTAGTTGACGATCCAGGAAGTAAAATAGATTATTAATTTATTTAAACTCAGATGGTCAGTACTTACAAACTTGACAGCTGCTTTTTTCGCAACAAAGTACCTTTGAACTTTAAATGACTTATAGTCCAGAACTTTATGGTACAAACATCTCTAATTCTGATCCACCGACCCAGAAAGTACTATAATAATAATAATTTATTGAAACTCAGACCTTAAGCACTTGACAGCTGCTTATCTGGCAACAAAGTTGGTTTGCACCACCCTTAAACTTAAATGAGCTACAGTTATTTATCTCATATAAAAATGGCTCTAATGTTAATTCCAGCTCACCCGAACACGAAGGTATTTGTGACCCACTGCGGTCTCCTATCAACCACAGAAGCAGTGCATTTCGGAGTACCTCTAGTAGGAATCCCAGTCTTCGCTGACCAGTTCGGAAACGTGGCTCGAGCTGCCAAGAAAGGATTTGCTAAGGAAGTGACTCTTTCGTACAATTTGGCTGCAGACCTCAAACAGGCTCTTCAGGAAGTCATCACTGATCCCAAGTATGTGATAAATAAAAGCTTTTAATTAATTCATTTGAAAGCAACTCTGAATATTTGTGAAAAACAAAATGAAAACTCTTACGCCCTTTGTAAAATATTCAGTGGTTCAAACTCGAACTCTTTTACCGAAAAGTCAGAGGATTGCCTTTTCATCTCTGCAATAGCAGAGTTTGAGATTCTAGTCACCACGAACCCACGTATTAACCAGATAATCAGCAGCTAATGTGACAGATGACCACTACCATATTTTGAATTCCGTCGTGATTCAATTGTTCTTGTTTTAGTCATATTGTAATTTAGCTTCATAACAGTACATGGGCAATTGAAATATTAAGTTGTAAGGCGATTAAATAATATGAGTATCCATATCTTGCCTTATTCAATCCAAATACTCAATTAATATTTTGGCTTTGAGCAATGATATCACGTATAATTTGTGCAAAATTAATGTGATTCCTATATTTTCAGGTACAGAAACAGAGCAAAGCAGCTTTCCCAAGTCTACCATGACAGGCCTATCAATCCATCCAAGGAATTAGCTTTCTGGGTGGAACACGTTGTGAAGACAGGTGGCGCTCCACATTTCAAGCAAATCGCCCTTACAGTTCCGTGGTACCAAAAGCTATATTTGGACTTGATAGGGCTTATCGTTGTTTTTATAGTAGCCTTAAAGGTTCTGTTCTCAAGGCTGTTTAGAAGAAATAATAAGGAATCTGCTTTAGGCAAAAAGAAGAAGAACTAAGGGAAAGATACTCACTTTTGTACATTTGGTTGTGAATAAGATTTTAGTGATTAAGTTGAGATTAAATGATAGTTTTAAGTAAGAATTTGTTTCATTTACATTAAAATACGCGCTGCTAAGATTAAAAAGTATTTTTTAAATATATATGCAGTTTACTGAACTACAAATTCCTTACATAGGTTTCAACAATGACAAAGGAGCAACAATAGTGCGCAAAAATATGTTTTTTTTTCTCCAGTATGGTTCTCAAAGGTGTACATATCCGTTTCGTTGTAGAATTATTTTTAAGGAATGAATTAACTAAACAAAATATGACTTTTATTACTTATATAGAAAAACTTACAATTGTACCAAAATCGTAAAGGGTATTAAACATATTTGACCTCATTTAGATTGATCGCATTATCAATCAGATATAGATGCACTGATAAACAAGTAATCGATGTTTATTTTTATATCACAGCGCCTAAATTTTGTAATTGTAAGTACGATATTAGGTAATAGCGAGCCGTATAAACAATTTTTTGATATTCTTAATCACGGGGTTACATGCGAAATATACATACATATGTAAACTCTGCATAGATTTAGTCACGTCGGTAAATACTCTTAACTTATTTTCATCAATATTTGAACATACACATTTATTTCTATCATACTTTACCACTACACAAATCTAATATAGGAGCTCGTTATATCGTTATTTCAAAAGACAAAAAGAAACGTGTTCACGACTTTTAATTCTTGCGGGGTAGTCAGAGGTTCAGGTGTCCATCTCTGCAATTGCGAAGGTGGTAATTCTATCGCCACCTCGGACCCACGTGTTGACCAGATGGTCAATACTCAATATGACAAGTGGTAAGCCATGTCGCCATTTACAAGCACTAATTATTACCCGTTCGGGGAACAGGTAGGTTTCTCACGATGTTTTCCCTCACCGTAGTACTCGTTATATTTCGTTCTGGTTATTTTTGTTTGTGTTGTCTTCAACCACTGTGATAACGATAATGTAAAAAAATAGATAAGTTTCTGACCGGTATTTTGTTTTTCACGATGGTAGATTACAACCAAAAGTATTGAGGCATCAAGTGTGGTTGTTCGCTTTAGAATAAATATATATTTGAAGTAGTAGTGTGGAGTTCTAAGTGCAATGTGGAGGTTAAGTTTACTGTTGTTAGTAGGACTAGTAACTGGGTTGGAATGTTACAAAGTGCTGGTAATATTCCCTGCGCCGGGGCCTAGTCATGGCATTTTGGGTGAAGGGTACGTACGAGCGCTATTGGAAGGTGGTCATGAGGTATGTATGACCCTTTTATAAATATGTACGTGTACATAAGTGTGTGTGACTATCTTTAACAAAACCAGAGGTGGTTATGATCGTGTTAAATTTGGGATCATAGTGACAGTTTACAAATAGAAACATATACGCCCTTCAATTCCTCTCAGGGTAGAAAGACCTTAGGGGACATTTCTTTGCTACCTTGTAATAAAATAGTGTAAGTGAGATATGAAATATTGGTCACCGATTGCTAGCCCATCGGTCAATAGCCATCGAATAGATAGCATTGGGCTCTGGCCACCTTATTGACCTCTACGACGTGCTGGGAAGAAAAATAGTTGATAAACAGGAAAGACAACCAATGAACATAGATATAAGAATACTATCCTTTGGAATACTATGTTATAAACTTTAGAAATTTTTATTAATTCAAGGAGTTTCATCATTCACACTAAACGCTACATGATTTTTACAGGTCACATACGTATCACCTTTCGGAACAAAAGAGACTAACCCAAAGCTGCGTCAAATAATTATTAAAGAAGTGTTTGAAGCTGCTTCTCGTAAGTTATTTACAATAATTAATTAGATTATTATTTAAAGCTAAGATTTGGTTACAATAATTACCAAACAAGCATTATGCCAGGAGAAGATGTCCATAGAAATATATTTTCCTAATGATATAACAGTTAATGTTCGATGACTCTTAGAGAAAAAAATAGCAATATCATTAAAATGATGAATAATTTATTTATCCCTATTAATCAGTGTAAAATTTTCTCATGGGATGTATCAATACTTCGAACTCAACATTGTGTTTTAACATACTCTAATTTGTTTCCAGAGATGGCTAATCCATTGAATCTGACATCGATACTCGACAAGAAGACAGAGTTCAAAACAACTGCTTTTATTGACATGTTCCTGTCATTATTCAAGGCCACAATTAACAATGCAGGCATTCAAAAGATTCTGAAGGACCCTAAGGAGCAATTTGATGTTGTTATTATTGAGTGGCTGTATTTGGATGTATATGCTGGGTGAGTCTGCACAACGTACTTTTTTCTGAAGTTCTTTGGAAACACACAATAGCGGAACATATTCCTCAAATTAAATTAAAAGCCTTTGTATCGAGAGAAATAGAATAACAAGATAAACACATAAAATCTGTGTAAACCAAACATAAATATAAGTCTTTAACTTTTCAGCTTGACAATTTAATCATATCTCACAATTTGCTAGCCTTATGCCAGACAATTAAAAGATCGATAATGGTTAGTTAAAACTAATTACCAAATCAGAAGGTGCCAAAAATCAAATCTTCTACTATTTAATGACCTATTTAATTTTTTATCTTTTAAGACAATTGATGCCTTTTTAAATTCCAGAATAGCACCAATTTTAAACGCTCCATTCATTTGGTCAGCATCTACTGAGCCACACTGGATGACTCTTCGACTCATTGATGAAATACCTAACCCTGCTTACAACAGTGACGTGGAGTCCACTAATCAGAATCCACTTACATTCTACGAAAGGGTTAAGAATCTATGGTCCCTGGTAACTCATGCTTTCTTCAAGGATGTGTAAGTATTTGCTTAGAGAGATATAAAATAGATGGATATAAATCAATTTTTTGTGATATGTGTTTCTGAAAAAGAGGAAAGGTAGAAGATCATATTTTTTTTTTATGAATTTGCAATCAATAAAGTAAAACAAATGAGTCATGAAAATAATCTTGTTTAAGTAAATCTTCATACCATTGACAACATATTATTACTAAATTCAACGTAGCTCAGTTTTTTGGGGCTTGACTCTGTATCGAGGGTACAGGGTTCTAATCCCGCGCTTGAGCATGTACCAGGAAATGAAAATTCATGAATTTTTATTAACATTTTCATAATAAATATACATTTACGAAATGCGTCGAATACTACGATGAGGTAAAACCACGCGAGGAAACCTACCTGTTCCCCGAACATGTAATAGTAAATGGCGACATGGCTTACCACTTGTCACATTGAGTACTCACTATCTGTTCGACACGTGGGTTCGAGGTGGCCATAGAATTACTATCTTTGCTTAATTCTGGAGATGGACACCTGAACGTCTGACTACTCTGCAAGGCTTAATGGTCGTGAACGCGGTTTATACTATTACTCATGAAACCCATCTTTTTAGGAAACCGATTTGAAACCCATTTTTTTACCCATTTTTTAATTTTTTTATCTTTTCTTAATTAAAATTCTCATCAAGCTCTTTCTTTTCACAGGATCGTCGGCCGCAAGGAACAAGAAGCTTATGAGGAAGTATTCAAACCTTTAGCCGAAGCCAGAGGTGTAGTTCTGCCTCCGTATCGAGACGTCATTTACAACGCGTCAATGCTCCTTGGTAACTCCCATGTGTCACTAGGGGAAGCGAAGAGACTGCCAGGGAATTATGCCGCGATTGCCGGATATCACGTTAAGACGAAGGTGGATCCGTTGCCTGAAGTAAGTAATGAGAGTATAAAAGAAAATAAGTTCTGAATAAATACGTATACGAAAATAATCTGTTTCACAAACAATTTACATCATTTAATTGTATTGTTTCTATATTTATTTCAACAACTTACATATCAAATAAATATTGAATTACCCTCTCTATAATCGTGATGATATAATGATCAAACATGGACCGTATGACCTATCTCTACGTGTGTTCATCGCATCTTTAACGACAGAGTTGAATTTCGAGGACGAAGAAACCTCAAGAATAGAAGAGTAGATCAATGAATCTCGTTGATGAATGCCTGAAATCTGTTTGTTTAGAGAATTCTGACTGTTAAGTGAGATGTTTAGCCTCTCAAAGAAATTTGTATATTACCTTTAAAATACTCCATTTGACTGATTTTTCTTATAATTATCTAAAATCAATAAATCATTTCCTGTTGCTTTCAGCATTTGAAAAAGATAATCGAGGAGTCCAAACATGGCGTCATTTACTTCAGCATGGGTTCAAATCTTAAAAGCAAGGACTGGCCAGAAGGCATCAAAAAGGATCTTTTGAAGGTGTTTGGACAAATTAAGCAGACGGTGCTGTGGAAGTTTGAAGAAGATCTACCGAATGTTCCTAAGAATGTACATATTCTTAAATGGGCTCCTCAAGCGAGTATATTAGGTAATTTAAATTTCTAAAATGTTTTACCAAAATCTGGTTGCGAGAGATTAAAAGTTTTTGGTATTCTTTACATAAAAATCAATTGGGCTGTTAGCAAACACCGTAATTAAAATCTCTTACTTATACTTAATTCGTACTTGTTTGTCACATACCCACCACATCCACAAACTCTGCGATTGATGAAGTAGAGCAAAAAAACTCCAATAAATTTTAATATTGTTGTCTGATGTATATTGTTGTTTGATGTCAGCGTTCTTCGCTAAGAAAATAAGAAGATTAATATCAAGCTCATCGGAAAAGACTACTTTACCAACCTAATGCTCCAATTTATGAACTTCCCAATTCAAGCCACAGGCATTAGAACTAATCTATTTATTATTAACCAACACAAAGATAAAGAGTTGATTTTTTTGATTCCAGCTCATCCTAATACTAAGCTCTTCATCACACAAGGAGGTCTATTGTCAATCACTGAAGCGGTACACTATGGAGTACCTCTGGTGTGCATACCAGTATTCGCTGATCAGTTTGGAAATGTGGCTCGTGTTGTCAAGAATGGAGTTGCAAAGGAAGTAACCCTTTCTTACAATTTGGCTGAAGATATCAAGACAGCTGTTGGTGAAGTTATTGGTGATGGCTTGTCGAGGTCAGTAGTGGATTTAGGTCTTAATTATAATAAGAAAAGTTCAAAAAGAGAAATGGAAGAAACGGAAAAAAATTGCTCTGGAAAGTATAAAATCTGATTTTGATCAGAGTTCGTATACTATATTTACAAAGAAAAATATAGTTATGATCTAACAAATTTAAAAAAAAAATATTACTAATTAAGCATAATTTGGCCCTTTCAACATTTCGAGATGTACCAGTGTGATTACATCCTTCTGATTCATCATTCATCCTTTGACGACCTCCGTGGTGCGATCGGTTAGACGCTAATCGTGAGGTCCCGGGTTCGATTCCCGGTGGAGGTAGAGTTAAGAACTACGCTTTCCTACCGCTTTCCAGTCTGGTCGTTGATTATATATGCTATATGTATTTATCTTTCTATAATTTGTATATATTTCTTAAATATACGTTGACTAGTACCCTTAACACAAGTCTTAAATGTACTAACCAAGGGGCTAGTTCAATTAGTGTAATAATGTCCAATTATTATTATTACATCCATAGAATTGTTTAAACTATTAATAAGTAATTGTTTAAACTATTATAATATGTAATTATGACAAATTTTTTCATAACTATGTAACAAAATAAGTTTTCATTTGAAAACTCATCAACTGATCCCATTCCTGAGATTAACACAGAATCTCACATTGGCATTAGATAAAATAAATAAAAAATAAAATTCCTTTTATTTACACTAGACGCAGCATATACACAAATACAGAAAAGAATTAATTATACAATAATTTACATTTTTGGAACCAAGCGCACATGGCAACCCCGCGCAAGTGTGAATAGCATTAGATAATGAATTTATATAATTTCATTTCAGCTACACAGTAAAAGCAAAGGAACTATCCCAAATCTACCATGACCGGCCTCTTCATCCAGCTAAAGAGCTGGTCTTCTGGGTGGAGCATGTTGTGAAGACAGGTGGCGCTCCACATTTGAGGCAAATAGCCCTCATCCTTCCGTGGTACCAAAAAGCCTATTTAGATTTTGTAGCAGTCATTGTTGTATGCCTTATACTCTTAAAGGCTCTGTTCTCAAGACTGCTAAGTATGTGTAAAACGAAACCTAAAGTAGTTAAGAAGAAGAAGAATTAGACTGTCGAATGCTTTTTTTAAATACATCTAATAATAATTACCGATTTTTATAACCATTAAATAAAAGAATTTTGACAAAATTCTGTTGTTTTATTTTATTTAAGTACTATTAAATTTAAGTTACGACAAAAGGTAAATTCATTCCGTAATATTCGCAGACCCGAATCCTAAATGAGATTTTTACAAACATTTAATACTAAAAGTATCCATACGATGTATGTATCGAACAAAGTAGCTACTGTGCTGTGCCTCAGACATAAATCAAATTGACCAAGACCTTCTTTAATTACAAGGTCACTGATAAATTGAATAGGTGCGACCTAGAGAACTTGTAACAACGGATTTAGGAAAAAGATAAAAATATATACACCTACAATCTTGCATAATATTTCACCATACATTATAATCATTGTAGAATCTAAAATTTAGATGATGAAATAACACGTATTTATTACTTTTGATTGCTAATATTGACATTTAATTATAGTTCTATCATATTTTTTTTGTATTTGTACACACACTACAAAACTAACTAGTTCTACAGTACTAGCAAAAATAAACATTTATCACACCTAAATTATTATCATATTTATCATATTGTCCTTACAAGTCCAGGATAAATTAACAAACCTTGTTATCTACACAACGCCTGGAATGCTATCTCGTCGATCCTCACTGATGTAATCAGTTCAAAATAAATATTTCACCAGTGCGATTGTGGGTTAGAACCTGTTTTGTTATTGTACGGCTTTAGTTTACTCACGACGCACACTCGGCGACTGTTACATGTGTCGTCTAGTTTTGAATTTAATATGATATATAAATGTATAAGTTATAATATATGAAATAGAAAAAATACTAGTGTTTTACGTATATATTTGGTGCTGTAAAGAGTAAAATGTTGAAACTAAGTTTGTTTTTGTTATGTTTGATAACATTGTCGGAATGTTATAAGATTTTTATTATCTTTCCCGTGCCGGGACCCAGTCATGGCATTTTGGGAGATGGATATGTCCGACCCTTGGTGGAAGCGGGTCATGAGGTATGATTTGTATACTATTGATTTACTATGGTTATTACGTCACATATATTTATACTATTTAACTGTTAATACATAACATGCGAGATTCTAATGCGTCTTTGTATTGTACTTTTTGTTGTTGTTTGTAAAAAGATGTAAATTAGTTGTTGTTATTTAGTTATGGTGAGGAGTGTTCTCAGCTTAAAGATTAACGATTGACTAAATTCCCATTTTTAACAAATGCAATTGAGATATCATAATTAAAGACAAATAAAATATTTTGGTACAGTCCTGTAATCCCTATTTACATGTTTTCTTTATATTAGACTAACACATATACAAAAACATTCTCGATCCATAGTTTTGGCTAGTCATTCTTCGTATAACATTACAACTTTTACATATAGGATACATAATAAACATATACATACTCGTATATACCTACAAGTCACATTCCAAAAAAGATTTACCTAAATTAGTAAGTTGTTTAAGTAGTTTAATAGGATTGTAAAAACCAGTTGCAAAAGAGGAGGAGTACCTATCAATAAATTCGTTCACAGTTGATTAGACTATTTTTGCTATTCTCTGAAATAAGTAAATATACTCCAATATACAACTCCATTTGACGACCTCAGTGGCGCGATCGGTTAGCCACCTGAACGCTAATCATGAGGTCATGGATTCGATTCCCGGGGGAGGCAGAGTTAAAAACTATGCTTTTCTTCTGCTTTCCAGTCTGATCGTTGATTATATATGCTATCTATGTATAATAAGGATATATTTCTTAAATATACGTTGACTAGTACCCTTCACACAAATCTTAAATGTACTTAGCTAGGGGCTAGTTCAAGTGGTGTAATAGTTACAAAATAGTATTATTATTATACATAAACATATAGTTTATTATTATTTATACATATAGAGAATATATTAAATATTCATTTTAGATAAAAGGATAGTAACAAAGTTTTAAGATAAGCTGTTTCTATGCATACTAAATGAACATAGAAACTCATAAATACATATATCGTATATGATAACGTAAAGGGATGAAGTTTAAGTACTAATCTAATCTTCACCCGAGTGATAACGTTCATTTGTCCCACTTATACCTTTTTGCTTTTACACCAGTGCATATGGATAACATGCATAAAGTATAAATAGTATAAATGACTTATTATTTAACAAAAATAAAGTAATAAATTGTATAACTAACTTAATATTAAAAAAAGCGTAGATTTACACACACTGACCTTAATTCGTGTAAATAAGGACCATCACAGTGCTCTTGATGGTTTTCTTTTCTATACAATTTTTTAATGAGAGACTGGCTATTTAAGAAACGTGAATCACTTTTCACGACATGCCAGAAAGAAAGTACATGTGTGTGTTATCAACATTAAATATGTACCCCTCGACGTTCTTTAATCCCTTTCGGGGCGGACACAACCTAGGAGACATAATTCCTCCTAGGCCACTTTTTAGCATGAATATTGGGCTTACGTCCATGATTAATAACTAACGGGACTTATCGCGTATGTTTTTATATAATAAAGTTACCTTTATTTAACCCGACGTTTCGGCTACGTTGCAGCAGCCATGGTCACGGGCAGACTCAGTCAGTCTGGTAACTTTATTATATAAAAACATACGCGATAAGTCCCGTTAGTTATTAATCATGAGTGTAAATCGCGAATCTCTTAAAATTATAATTGGGCTTACGATGTCATAAGGGAACATTGGTGACAGCTTTCTAACCATCACCCAATATCTTTACCCCTAGTCCCTTAGTCGGCGTTCACGACATGCCAGGAAAGAACGGCAGCTAGTTAGCATTCTTTTTACGGCCCAGCTAGCACAGGACCAATATTATTCAAGTATACTACATATTCTTAATACTTATTTAATAGATATTTATCGTTTTAGGTCACATACGTATCTCCCATCGCATCCAAGGTGAAGCATCCGAAATTACGACAAATAGCCGTCACAGAAAGCATGGACCTGTTCCGTAAGTATCCACCGATAAGATATGCAGATAATTGGATAAATCAACGCGATAGGAAATCTTCAGATAAGCTACTCACTTGACTTAACTATGAGTCTTGGAAGGATAGGCAGACTCTCGGGGCATAAATATTAGTCTATAAAGGCGTGATTATATACATATGTTACCTATGTATGTAACATAATATGTATATAATCACGCCTCTACGTCCATAACAGGACTGACAGAGACTACGTTTGCAACCTGCAACGATCCTGACATATCTCTCTTGCTTCACTCACACCAATTAACCTTCTCATACATGCGATCTCCTTAATATATAAATACCTATGCTGTATAATGTGACTTACTCGTAATATACATGGTAAAAAGTGACGCAGATGTTTTCATGTCTCTGATGTTCTGTCAATCACACGAGGGATTAAAAGACTTGAAGATATTTATGTAAGTTACTTGTAAAGAATAAAAGTCATAAAGCCTAATTAACTGTAACTTTTGAAACTAATGTTTGTATTTGTAAGACCTTATAAACATCTATGTAAAATCGAGTAAATACGAAGGTGTATGAATCTCAATGAACCAAAGGTACTAGGTTCTATGAACTCTGCCCACGCTTCTAGGGAAACAGGATTGAATTGTACGTTTGCAAGCATTTGTAGTTAGCATATTGTCTACTAAATACACCGATTTATATGTACATCACGTGTTAAGCGCAAACGCAATTTTAAATCTATTTCCTTATCGTTAAGTGCTTCTTATCGACAAGTCTGTGAGACTCTTTAGAATGCATCGTTTTATACTGATATGTTATCTATATCTACGCATAACGTTACTATTTTCATAAGGGGTGTATGGAGTGTGCAATATGATACAACTTTTGGTTTAGCTTTTTCTTACACCATATGGATAGAAATAGCAACTGTTATGCTATCCTAGTCTTTTAGTTCGCTATTTTGCAATGTAAATTAAACATTTGTACTTGCCTTTAAAACTGCACGGTATATTGTAGGATCCGGCTGAGGCAAAAGGGATAAAATATCCCTTATATTTCATAGAAAGCATCAATATTTGTGTCCTTACATCCTTTTTAAAACCATATTAAATAATTATCAGTATATAATATATTAAAGAAACATCGTGAGGACACCTGCCTCTCCCGAGGGATAGCCTATATACGGTGAGGCAATTCACTATCTATCACATTGAATGCTGTCTTTCTAGTGATACATGGGATTCGAGTAACCTGCTTCCGAAATTTCGGAGCTGGGCACTCAAGCCTCTGACTATCCCGCCACAATAAACAAGGGAGTGTGTACACACAAGTCGTGAATCGTATATATGTGTTTAAATAATGTATTAGTGAAGTATGCATATAAATCTTATATATTTTCAGAAAAATCCAACCCGTTAAACTTGACAGCCGTCTTAGACAAAACAGTGGTTCTGGACATAACTAAATTCGTGGACATGTTTCTCGACCTATTCAAGACCACGATGACCAATGGAGAGGTGCAGAAGATATTGAGGGACCCTAAGGAAAAGTTCGATGTTGTTATAGTCGAGTGGTTGTACTCGGAATTGTATGCTGGGTAAGACAGTTTTAAGAGATTCGCGATTTATACTCATGATTAATAACTAACGGGACTTATCGCGTAAGTTTTTATATTTCGGGTTAATAAAGTAACTTTATTATACAAAAACTTACGCGATAAGTCCCGTTAGTTATTAATCATGCTGGGTAAGATATTTACGAAAAATAGACATAACATACATACAACCAAAACGAAAACATCGTGACGAGCAAGTTTGTTGCCTATCTAGTAAAGTGTCGGCTAATTGGCCAGGACTAACTGAAAACAATATGGATAATTGTGTCTACTTAGTACATATTTACATATTTTAATTTAAAGTTATATGTCATAGTTACGGCACTGGGTCTAAAATATATGTAAGCTATATATGTATCTTAAGTAAAAAAATCTGTAAACGACTGTTTGTTGCCTGAAAATAAATAAATATATACAAGAACCCACACCCGATGGATGTTGTGACCACCACCCCATAACACCCATTACAACTTTTGATTTCAGCATAGCACCACTAGTAAACGCCCCGTTCATATGGTCTGGATCAACGGAGCCCCACTGGCTAACACTAAGGTTGATAGACGAGATACCTAACCCTGCCTATAACAGTGATATTGAGGCCACAAACATGAATCCACTAACCTTCTATGAAAGGGTAGTGAATCTGGCGAAACTAGTCTCTGTTACATTCTTTAAGAAATTGTGAGTATATACTGAGTATTTATGATTGAAATAAGTAGTATAGTATGAGAAGATGTATGAGTGTCAATGAAACGAAAGTGGTTAGTCAGGATCGGGACAAATGGGGATTCGTGATCTCTGCCTTCCCCTCTACAGGGAATCAGGCGTGATGTGTATGTATGTACAGTATGATTATTTAACTTTGAGTCATGCTGTATTAAAGTTAAACTAAAAGTTCGTCTAATGGAGATTTACGAGACTTAAAGTATATGGAATGTATAGGACTATGGACTAGCAACTAATGTGCTATATAGATGTCATCACAACCTTAAGAATAAAATGCCAAAACAGATTATATGTTTCTGAAATTCTGTCAACCACAAAATGGATTAATAGCTGTATATATGTATATGTGTATTCATTTTCATTCATTCATTTCCCTAACCAACGGGGTCTTGAAGAAATCAGTGTCGTAGTAGTAACGTGAATTTAATTTAACGCCCAAAATAATTCATTAGACTAGACTTTATTTAGTTAGTAAACATTCTTTTTATGAAGACTATCACTGGTAGATAAAAATATCAGTCTAATCCCATTTCACATATCGACACAATCAGTTCTTATCACACGTTGTAATTTACACAACTATTTTAGTTACCTTTTTTCTTTTTGTTTTTACTGAATAATTACAATGCGTTGCCAGTATAATAATGTACAGTGAACGATTATGCCCTCATCAAGTAACGTAGCAACGTTGTGTACTAGCTATCATGAAACGTGGGCTTTGACTGAACGAAGATAATCAAATTAGAGCAATGATCTCTAAAGTATTCGTAAAGCGTACATATACTTACATATATTCACGTCCTCTAATCCTTTTCGGAATTGACAGAACCACGGAGATAATAAGATCTCCATGGTCACTTTCTATTCGTGACAGGTTGCTAGCCCATCGCCCAACAGATTCCAGTGACCCCAATCGTAAAGAATCGTAAAGCGTATTTGAGAAATCGTCGAGAATAAAAAATCTATTCGCGAAAGACATTAACTATAGACAGGGAAAAACCATGTGAGGTCACTTGCCTATTGTCAAGTGTAGTGAAATGCCGAATCAGTTTCCACCTATCGCATTAGGTGCTAAGGTTAACACGTGGTTTCGAGGTGACCCTAAGACACACTAACTTCGCAATTGCGGTCGACACTCAAACCTCTTGACTACCCCGCAAAGTTTGTGTATGTATATTATAAACCTCTGACTTAGGAGACAGATTGATTTGTTGTGTGTATATTTTGGTTACTATTTTAAACGAAAATAAAAAAAAAACATTTTTTTAAAACCAAATAATACGTCCCAACCCCACCCCAACCTTTACTGTATGTTTAGCTATATTTATGACGAACAAATCAGTAAGGTATATACATATTATATATGTATGTATTTAGTATGTATTTAGTATTGTATAGTGTTGTTTTGTGTGTATACGTCAGAAAAACAATATAACAATATTAATAGAAGTCGAAAATAGTATGTTTATTTCATACATACACATCACGCCTGATTCCCTTTAGAGGGGCAGGCAGAGATCACGGATACCCATTTGTCCCGATCTTGACAGACCACTTTTGCTTCATTGACACTTATACATCTTCTCATGCACAATCGGCGGTTATAGGTACTCCTAACATCACCTTTTTTCAATATAGCGTCTATCCGACTGTGATACGTTTTATTGGGCCGGACTTATAATTATTTCAGTATTTTTAACGTACATTAAAAAGTTTCCTTATATTTCCTACAGTTTCATTCAACCTAAAGAAGACCTAGCATTCAATGAGGTTTTCAAGCCTATAGCAGAAGCCCGTGGTGTTCCACTCCCTTCTTACCAGGATGTGATATTCAATGGCTCTTTCCTCATCGGGAATTCTCATGTATCTTTGGGTGAGGCGAAGAGACTGCCCTCTAACTATGCTGGGATCGCTGGCTATCATATTAAGGCTGATGTGGAGCCTTTACCAGCGGTAAGAGGGGTTTATTTACCTGCCTAGTTATAAGAGTGTAGTTTGTAATAGTTTTGTGTTAAGTAAATCACAAGATATTATATCTCCAAGATTTAGTCTATCCTGTGTGATAAAAAGTACGCCTATTGTACAATTTGTGTGTGTTTGTCTATGTGTAATCTGTTTATGTGTAAATGTAGTGTGTGAGCATTAGAGAATAAATAAATAAAAATCATGTTTGTGAATGTCTAAAGGTCTAATATATTTTGAGGAGGAACTGCTGTTTTTATGGTGCATTCAGAGGCGAGAAGAGTTTCGAATGACAAGCTAGTTGCTTTAAAGAATATTTCTATATCTAGTATTGACTTAATCTGATAAAAAATCTGTTTAACTGTTTGCTCTGTCCATATAGACAGAATTTCAAATACAAGAAGTAGGTTAGTTATATTACAATATGAATGTCATTAATCACCACGTGGGATAATTTATCAAAACAAGTCTTAACTCGATTCCTACACAAATGATTACAAATATATTCGAACAACTATTACCAGTTTAATTTGCGTAGGTTTTCCTAGTAAAGCACCTAAATATTTCTTGGTTACGGAAACTTACATAAATTCACTCAGGTTCCAGCCTGAGGTATCTATTTGCATACTCATAACTTATGCTTGAATTATGCATGGGCAATTTTGTATAGGAAGCTTCCAGTTTGATAAAACTTGATATTTTAATTTAGTTCTCGTTTGTTCAACTAGATTTGTTTGTTGGTACTTCTTTTACTTCAGCAGGTTTATAGAAAAAAAAATTGAATTATGATGTCTATAGATATCTGTCAGTATTTATACTTAACTATAATTTAATAATACGGTGAGGCGAATTTCATTAGCATCTTTAATATACTTGGCTTTACTACCTATGTACCTCGTCTCTTTCAATTTTATTATTTTTAACTGATTATTTATATGCATTTCAATTTTAAATAGTTCGTACTCTATTTTTGTCCAAGTTGTCCAAGTGATTAGCATGAATTTTAATGCATTGGCTTTTTCTATCATATTCACAATTAAGTACCTAGAAAATATTGATAGCGTTATATATAATTTTGCCACTACATTGAACATTGTACACGTACCTACCTACATTGATGTCGATTCTCTATTATTACGTTCAACCTTGGATATGTCCTTACTTAGGTTTGTTAGGACATAAGATTCATATAATCAAAGTAATTTTAACTGATGACTTTGTCATTGCGTCATAATTATACTACATAAATGTTAGTTTGACTTAAGAAATAAAACAGACGTTAAGCATCTGGTAATAATTGTAAATAATTGTTGTTATTATTGATGCTGTTATCAAACATTAAATATTAAGTTTATTTAAGGTTTATTTGAAACTAAGATTTATTCTATTTTAAATTTACATTGAACACTGCACGACGTGTTTGATAGGGTTAAGCTTTATATAGAACAGTTTTATTTTAATTTACATTTTGACACATTGTTGACGATATTCAATACCTAACTATACTACCATTAACATAGAAAGTACAACGACAAAATTTATTAATAAAGATTATTTATTCTGAGGAAATAATTTCTATAATTCTATAATTTCTTATTAAACACAAATGCCGTGTCTTAATACCTTTGTATTTTTATTAACCTTCCTATCTACTAGTATTATAACCTTATTAGCCGTGAGTTATTAAACCTCTTCCGTTCATTTATTTCAGGACTTGAAAAAGATCATCGAGAGCTCAAAAGATGGCGTTATTTACTTCAGCATGGGCTCAAACCTCAAAAGCAAGGACTGGCCTGAGGTCATCAAGAAGGACCTTCTCAAGATGTTTGGAGAACTAAAGCAGACTGTATTGTGGAAGTTTGAGGAGGATGGACTACAGAATATTCCTAAGAACGTGCATATTCTGAAATGGGCACCTCAACCTGGTATTTTAGGTACGTCATGTTTTAATATATGTTAATTTGAAGTATAAATTATAATAGCACGTATGCTTTTTAGACACTCGATTATGAATATATAATAAACATGTAAAGATTTTCATGATTTGTAAGTTTAATTTTTAATATATTGTCAGGTAATAAAGTCAATTTTTAGACTACTTATCTCATGTTACACCATCATATTACTCGTAAGTTTGCAGTTTAAAAGTACGAATAGTAAACCATATTAAAAATATCTTGACCTATGCTATTATTTAAGACCTAAACTAATATTTCAAACATGCTTATTTAGACATATTTACGTCTCCATTGCTCTACAGACCAGGGACCTTATATTGATAGTTACCTTGACCTTAGAAAAATGTCATAAAACCTTAGAAAAATCTCATATGTAAATACATTATATTCCAGCCCACCCAAACACGAAAGTCTTCGTGACCCACGGAGGTCTCCTATCAACCACAGAAGCAGTGCACTTTGGAGTACCTCTAGTAGGAATCCCAGTCTTCGCTGACCAGTTCGGAAACGTGGCTCGAGCTGCCAAGAAAGGGTTTGCAAGGGAAGTTCCACTGTCTTATAACTTGGCTGCGGAGCTTAAGGTGGCTCTACAGGAAGTTATTGCTAATCCTAGGTGAGTTACTAGTCCTAACGGCGCATTTGCCCTAAACGCCATTTAGCAAACATTTCAGAAGAGAGGCTGCCAAGTTTTTTCTGTAAAATGATTTCTTCCGCAATCGTGTGCGAAAATGATACACTGGCGCTTAAGGTGTTAAAGTTGAAAAAGTTGTCGTGGAAAGGAAAAATATTCAATATTTTTACCGCCTAAACGCCAAATACGTCATTTTACTGTAGGGAAAAAAAAACGAACTGTATATTTAACTTATTTTGTGTCATTATAGTGGGGTCTTATATAAGTAGCTAAAACCGCCGTGTGTTAGGAGGTGTATGAGTGTCTATGAAACGAAAGACTTTTGACAGGATCGGGACAGATGGGGATCCGTTATCTTTGCCTATGCCTCTACAGGGAAACGATGATGTGTATGTAGGTTTGTTAGTACTGACAACAAACGAATTTGTTAGTCTTGGAATTGGTGTATCATACTTTTACTATCCCGTATTTAGAAAATTAGGAAATTAGAAAAAAATTAGAAATTTAGGACCTTCTCTGTCACATGTGTAAAATAATCACGATAGCATGGCCATTGCAATTACGAACTCGGGTTCCGCATGACATGAATGTTCACAGAGGGCGTAATTAGATAACGTCATTTGAGTGCGTAATGCTAAACAGGTGATTATTCAACGTAGGGCATGATTTGTTCAAGCTTTGTTGGATTGTTTAATGTAAAATGTTTTTATCAATATGTTGGTTACTAATCATATACAGATAATTTAACTTAGATATTAAAGAATAAAGCATGACTATTTTAATAAGATTATAAAACACATAAGCAATGAAGACCTTGTTTTGAGACGAATACGTTAGTAGGATTTTAACACCCACAAAATTTTGTAGGTTTATTGTTAAACAGAATCTACTTTTGACACGCACTTACAAGATTTTGTAGGTATTTGAATAATCATTTGAGTGGGTAAACTGGATGACAGATAGCAATAACATCATCCATTATTTTTTTTTAACTTTATTATGCCATACACCATAAAAGTTACGCCGGCTTAAATCAATCTTACAATTTTGATCTTCAATTACAACTAATTTAAATTTAGATAGAGCCCACCTCCAATATTTGGCTTCTTATTTGACATTCACCATTTCAAATACGAGACATCTAAACCGTGTTTTTTTATTTACAGTTACGCTAAAAGAGCAAAGGAACTATCCCTATTATACCACGATCGTCCCGTACATCCAGCTAAGGAACTAGTGCATTGGGTAGAACATATCGCCAAAACTAAGGGAGCTCCACATTTGAAGCAAGCTGCCCTCACGTTGCCGTGGTATCAAAAGGCATATTTGGATTTAGTAGCCCTTATTGTCCTTTGTCTGTTAGTGCTTAAGGCTCTAGTGAAAAAGTTGATAGGATTGTGTAAGTCCAAGCCTCAGGTGGGTAAGAAAAAGAAAAATTAGGTTGTCTATTAATACTCTTTTCTGTGTTGTTAATTTAGGTTTTGTACTGTATTGAAAGTATGGAGATTAAATGTTTGTTTACTATAAAATAGTGTTTTATTTATTTCAATATTGCATATTGTTGACCATTTTTGTAAGGTAACCTTTGGAATGAGAATCCATTATCCACTACTTATCAGGGATTTGAATACAATATAATCAGCTGCGTACTTCTTAATATGTCGCAATATGCAGCTTAAGTTTTTATATAATAAAGTTACCTTTATCAAACTTACGCGAAAACTTACGCGATAAGTCCCGTTAGTTATTAATCATAAGTATAAATCGCGAATCTCTTAAAACTATGGACTATATATGTTACCGGTCAAACCCGATTTCAGGACAAACTAGTTTGGCCTAGGCTAAACTAGTTCTTTTGTCCTGAAATCGGTAACATATATATTTTGGGACAATGAGATAAAAAAAAGTTTATAATTTTTCGAAAAAAACAATCTAAACGTGATAAAATTATAATTTAGGATCTTTCATTGCGTGAGTATGTATCTACAAGTACAGTATGTAATTTCAAACTAATTTATATTTATGAGGATTGCTCAATGACTTAGAATGACTCTTCACAGCAAATCAACTGAGAAATCTAATTTATCAGTTCAATTAAATGTCTAGACTGGTTCATCTCAAAACAAATTGTCTCCAAAATTACTTCATCTCTTTAATTTTCCATCTGAGGATTCACTATTAGCCTGTTATTTAGTATCGGCGTCTAAACTATTACAATTATAACTAGCTTCGAATTACTGTACAAATAAAAAAAAATAGCATAACATATACATACAAACACACATACATATGCATACATGTCCTTCAATCCCTTTTGGGGTGGACAGAACCTCGGAAATATAATATCTCCTAAGTCACATTTTAGCATGAATATTGGGGGTATACGATGTCATAATGGTACATCGGTGATAAGTTGCTAGCCTATGACCAATAGAATCTATTTACTACTGGTCCCTTAGTCGCTTCCTATGGCATGCCAAGAAAAAGCGGCAGCTAGTTAGCATTATTTTTACGTATTTAGGACAATACGTATAACATAACATGTACGTTAATAAAATAAATTATAACATGACATATAGTTTAGTAGTTAGAAGTTAATATACCCGTCTTCACAAGTAATATACGTGCTATATGGCTACATCAAACACCGTTTTTATTTCACAGTAAAGTCAGCACCCAATAACAGCAGAGCTGGTAATAACTATATACGATTTAAGACCGAAAAGTAGATATCTCTATCTTTTTTGAATTTGACTATTCTGAAAAGAATTACAGAGACCTAAGTCAATTAATGATTTGAACAAAATCGCAGTTTTAACGTACCTGAGTAATAGTGTGAGGTTGTTAGCAAAAGTGTCGAATTACGCAATTCCAATAGCGAACAACTTTATACCAATACAGAAGTACGATAAAACTTTGATTTCATGTTAAAGTACAAAATGGCTTGTAATATTATAGTACTTTAAAAATATAAGTTTAATAAGTTTCATTTTTCTACAACGCATTACTGAACTGGGGTCTAGATGTTATGTATTAGTATCTGGGTAATGTACATACATGACACGACTGATTAAAAAAGAAGGTCAATGATAGGAAGAAGTTGTACCTTAAGAATAAGACAATCCTTCTTAACAACAGTAGTGTCATGATTAATATTAACGGGACTTATCGCGTAAGTTTATATATAATAAAATTACCTTTATTAACCCGACGTTTCGGCTACGTTGCAGCAGCCATGGTCACGGGCAGACGAAACGTCAGGTTAATAAAGGTAATTTTATTATATATAAACTTACGTGATAAGTTCCGTTAATTATTTATCATGAGTATAAATCGCGAATCTCTTAAAACTATAACAGTAGTGTCAGTTATTGTCAGTCACACAGATGCAGTTAATCCAATTTGTCGCTAGCCCATCACACCACCATCTCATGTAACTTCGCTGAACTAATCAGGGGTTCTTCTAAGTGGCATCAGGACTCGGGCAAACAAACTTTTCACTTAAGGAACGAGACGTTTTCTACGCTTTAACTACTTATACAGAAGAGATGCACATGAATAATACATAAGTACATACTCGTATCGTTCTATCTTCTACAAGTGGAAAGAAAATCAGGAATACACATATATGCAAACATATATTCACAGCTTTACGTCTTTACGTCCTTAAGGGATAGCCAGAGACAATCGATCGCCAAATGGAACGATCCTGACAAATCTCTTTTGCTTCAATCACACCCATTACCCTTTTCATACAAGCGCTTCTATTCTTCACGCTACGTACACCCGCCTAGAAAAATCTTTCCAATTTGATTTGTATATTTTCTACGCGCCCTCCCCCCTTCAACTCTACCTTCCACTTTGGCTCTATATATTCCTTTCGTAACCCCCCCTTTCATCCATCCAATCCATGGAACATGTGCCCAAACTATCTCTCTCTATTTTCCTCACTATATCTTCCCTCAAACCACAACGTTCACGAATCATACTATTCCGTACGATCAACACTATAAAATTACATTCACATAACAATATTTACACAATCTTACATTACACATTTTCCTTAGATACCTCATCTCATTCATTCACATGCCTCGACTATTACCTGTTCCAAGGAATAGTCCGTCTTTTTTTAAATATGTAAATGCCAAAACATCGTAATCATAACTCATCCAATTTCAACAAAACCAAGCGTATCAATTCATACAATTGATTATTATTCCTAAGGGTATCATGGATATATAATAATAATATTTAGGACTCTATTACACCAATTGAACTAGCCCCATGGTGAGTTCATTTCAACCTTGTGTTAAGGGTACTAGTCAACGTATATTGAAGAAATATATTACTTATTATATATAGATAAATGCATATATAGTATATATAATCAACAACCAAACTGAAAAACAGACGAAAAGCATATTTCTTAACTCTTCCTCCACCGGGAATCGAACCCTCACGATTAGCGTTCAGGAGGTTAACCAATCTACCACGGAGGTCGATGTCCAATGAAGCTAACTTTCTGCTCATTTTGAATCAGCCAGCCACTTCTGCTTCTTGCTAGAAGTGTTTACTTGTAGATCGAGTTGGCGAAATGTCACCGTGTTTGAGTTAAATGTCATTTATCATGTATCGTGCAAGGGTTTACTGAAAGTAGCTGCTATTTTACTTTAGTGTACAACGTGTGTAAATTTTACATAAATGTATGTTCATTTACGTCCTCTAATCCCTTTCAGCGTGGACAGAACCTTAGTGATGATTTTATCTCCCAGGTCCCTTTATAGTATGCATATTGGGTTTGTGATTTTATATCCCGTACGTGCTCAACTTTTTTTTTTCGGTGTGATTATGGTGAGATTAGTTATTTTACACTAAAAGGGGTATATTATTGACGATTTGATCAAATTCTAAAAATAATAATAATAATACTCGAGATAATTACCGCCCCAAAAATGGGGCATTAAGCGCTGCAGCTAGCCTACAGTTTCTATAGAGTTGATTGATATTACTAACGTTCTCCCCGCGGCTTCCCTGACATTACTGTAATGAAATATAGCCTTTGCGTTCCTTGATAACTAAACTATCTAACTCTGAAAGAAAATTTCAATTCAGATCAATAGTCCTTGAGATTAGCGCATTCAAGACAAGAAACTAACATATTATTCATCCAAATCAAAAATTTCGTGGAAACAAACATACTCTTCAGCTTTATTTTATTAGTTTGGACAAATTTGGATAACCCTATTATTTGAAATGAAATACATCATATAGTTTTTAAAAAATTATTTATAAAGAAAAGAAAAAAATACTTAAAAAAGAATTTTGAATGAAAATATTCTGAACAGTTATTATGACAACCAACTTGACATTTTCGACATTTTTTTGTCGTATTTTTGTGACAATAGGCACAACGTATTTGGGTTGGATTTGATATAATAATATGATCACGACCATCCAAACGAACTTCATCAGGAACCCTTCTTTTACGTCCTACTGGGCTAGGTTTTATTTGACGTCCCATAGATCGCGATATTGCATACCTTCCCAAATATGTTGTGACTATTGAACGTATAAAACCTAAACAGTCCAGGCTTCCATCGGATTGACCTTCTGGCGAGAGTTGGTACAGCTGATATGCATTATTCATTGACGCATTCAGAGGCCACATCAATAGTAGCCAATACCACTTCTTTTTATTTATACTGATTCGGTAACATCCTATATTTTGGTCAAGTCGATCAACGCCTCCCATAAACTTATTGTACTGGTGGACTAAATCTGGCTGTGGAATGAAGATATCCTTTATTTCACTGCTAGACCAGCGTTTGGCAGATCCAATGGCCTGTACTCCTTCACACGTTGATGCTACAGTGAGTAACCCCGATTGTAACCCCTCATCCGTTCTCCGAAGAATCTCCAACGCAGCCTGAGCTCATAACTGGTTCCCAGTCAAGCGATTCAGATCCCCCGCCACTGCATCCTCTTCGTCGCTATCGAAATCGCTCAACATATGATTGTCTGGGGGACATGTATAGATTTCAGCCTCAAAGACATCTTCTTGTGTCTCCAAAAGATCCACAATCTCAGCCAAAGTCAGCCTGAAACAATGAATATCTTATAAAATAACTGTCTTTACTAAAATATACATAATAAAGTACAATATAAAAGCCAAATAGTCAATTTTACTAACAGTTATTTACAAGTTATTACTGTAAACTTCAGAATGGCATCAGTGCTCAATGCCCCAATAAATGGGCAGTCACAAATAATGCAGAAAAAAACATATTTATTCGGTAGTAAAGTAATTTTTTTTTGCATAAATATATAAAACAAACCTATTCCTACATAAACAAATAGAAATAACATCACTTACAAGTGAATAAATAATAATACTTACTTTTTATTTCCAGACATTTTAGAAAAGTTCACACTTGCTTTTTTGATAAATAAATAAAGTGTCTAAATTTTGCGCCGAAACTTTTTTTTTTGTTAATTGTGTTGCCATACTTCATTATTAAATATGAAAGTCAAAATCAAAGAAAACAACAAATGAAAAAATAAAATTTTCATTATAATAAAACCGCTTGAAAAATGGGGCGATGAGCTAATACGGGATATGGAACCTTGTTGACTAGTTGCTAGCGCTTTAGCCCTTAGATTTCATATACCCCTAGTCCCTTAGTCGACTCTTATCACATGCCGGGAGTACAGCAAAAACAGCAGATACTTACCATTCTTTTTCGCCTCAGACTAGTACGGGACATTATATATCTTAACATTTCCACTTTATTTCGTTACTAGCTTTAATTTGATACAACAATGATTCAGGACCCAGTTCTGACTGACCATGCATTATCTAAAAAGATACATTTTTATCCAATCTGGCCGTTTCAAATATCTGTCATGTGTCAAAGCTGTCCAGGAGATTTGTATTGTATAAACAACCCAGTCAGTTATTCAATCATTCACCATCATAACTTTAATCCCTCCAAGTTAGTTGCTTAGTACTAATAAGTAAACACTTGATCCCGGCACTTCCTAGTTAGCTTCGCGAGCGGACAAAATAAAAGTCCAGCTGTCCTCTCGTAGAGCCTGCTTCGTTCTCGAAATGAGAAATTCCCATCGCACCCTCGAGAGAGTTTATTGTGTTCTGACGTCACGACTCCGGCTAATTAAACTGCACTTTGTCATGACATCTGTTGGAGCCCGTTAGCGTTAAATTATTGGTCGTAGGCCGAGAGGTAGTAGTTCAAAAGTCTACTTTTTAAAGAAATGTCAGTGAGGAAGAACTTCGAGTGGGTAGCTATTTATTTACCTACTAGATGGAATGTTACCTACTCTAATAGAGTCAGTATTATGTCTGGGTATAGTCATATTCAAATGTATGAAGTTATCAATATATTTAATTATCCTAAAAAACATAACTTGAACATGTATTCACTGGACTGAATGTATTCATGAACTGTAATTCGTATTTGTAGCTACCTTTTTACATACTAACTGCCTACCTTTACCTACTCTAATAAGAGTCTAATAAGAGAGTAAGAGTCAGTATTATGTCTGGGTATCTAGTAATAAAATGTATGAACTCATCGATATTTTTAATACGTTTATGCCAAAACAGAATTTGAACATTTCGAACTGTAATATTATAATGTAAAAAACATATTACGTCTTGTTATTAGTACGTTATTCTCTATAAACTTCAATAATGATAATCACCAAATTACAGAAATGTTTTCGATAATTGATCAGTATCACAAAAAAGTTCTTTGTCACCCACGACATGCGTAGTGGAAAGGTAGTTAATGAAATTGTTATATTATTAAGGCTCCCAGACGTAAAAAATACTCAGGACCTACGTTTATTATTTAAGCTAAAGTTGACACGGCAAATGTTTTAACTTTGTTTGTAACATTTGACGAAAACCACTCTCAAAGTTTATTCGAAACAGAAAAGCTTTTAAGAAAACAATACGGACGTAATTCATTCATTAAGTCATTAGATATAGCTTATTTACTTAACTTTGTGAAATATATTTAATTATTCTGTTAATTACAGTTTTTATTACAATTAAATAAATGAAATTTACACTGAGAAAACGTAACGATGACTTAATGAAACTAAAGACACCTGCAAAATAATAGTCAGTAATTTATTTCACCAGTCATGTTGGATACCAACAATGGAATGTTTACAAGATAGATTATAATGTTATAATTATTAGATACAACTCATAAACTGCGAATTTCTAGGCAGTGCATGCTAATCTAGCTAAGATACACGCACTAATTACTTTATATGGATTAAGCGAGTATATGATGGTTCTGCTATAAACTAAACCTTAAGGAGAACTAGTGAAATAAGTGACTTAAATAACTAGTGAGAATAGTGAAACGTAGCTCCTAGACTACAATCAGAACTGAACTTTATAATCCGTAGCATTTAGGTCAGAGAGATGCAATAACTGTTGACTTTGTAGTCTTACCTAGTCACTTCGTAGAACGGAACTTTAAATAAATTATCCTTTATAATGTTAGGAAAACTATTTGATTTTTCAGGAGAGAATTAATGGGAAGGGGACATCCTAGTTTCAGTTCCTAAAAGAATCGATAAGCCATCCATGACTAATAACTGATTGAGTCCTTTTATTGTCATACAGTGTTTGTGTCTTTACATAGTGGATAGATGAATGGAAGATTTTCGAAAGTGATACGCAGATGTAACATAACCATAATTATGCAAACAGTATTTCAAACCTGATGTCTTTCCCTTATGACGAACATTTAACCAGTTAGTACCCACACGAGTAAGGAGGAAGTACTAAACGTAACGCAACCTTCACATACTTACCCATATAGTCAATCCGTATACCAGAGTAATGAAAGTTAGACATCACTACATAGTATAAAACAAAGTCGCTTTCTTTGTCCCTATGTCCCTTTGTATGCTTAAATCTTAGAAATAAAGCAACGGATTTTGATGCGGTTTTTTTAATAGATAGAGTGATTCAAGAGGAAGGTTTATATGTATAATAACATCCAGTAAATAGTGGAGTAGGCTATATATTTTATACCCGTGCGAAGCCGGAGCCAGTCGCTAGTTCTGTATAAATTGATGCCTTTGTCCATATTTTTGTTAGCTTTTCCTTCCATCAAACTAATATTGAATGATGGCATAAAATGTTTTCCAGCAGTTCAATCATTTTGCTCCATGTCTGTGACAGTGTGCTGGTTTTAGATGTAGGTGGCGCTAACAGCTGTATGCCACTCGTCATTACGCCTGATTGGAAAGCGCTTTTACATGAATGTGTTTTGTAATGGATGTGCTATCGGGGATTTGTATTGTATGTAATGATCTCGTGTATTACTTGCTAAGTGAATTAGTATATTGTGGTAAGTAGGTATGTGATGAGTAATGAGCTGAGAATGGGACTATAATTATAGTGATGGGATTTGAGTGATGATTAAGGTTTTTTTTTCACTCGAGTCACTCGGTCCTGGTAAGCTTTTCACTAGAGTGACACTCGAGTCCCAACACTAGGTCTATAATTTATTTTTACATACATATATTCACGCCTCTAAATCCTCAACGAGATAGGCTGAGACAATCGATCGCCACATCAACGATTCCGACGAATCTGTCTTGCTTTACTCATGCCCATTAAATTTAGGATTAGAGGACGTGAATATATAGAGATGTACAACAATAAAGAAATCTTTCTAAAATCATATTGTTTATTCATGTACAAGCGTTCGAAATCTGAATCCGTCCATCTACATCCTGAATGATGGGGGATATCTTCTCTATGTACTCTTGAATGACTGCGTAGTCTACCCCTATCACTTCGATGTTCTGTCTGTTGTTTGGAATCATCTAGAAAATAGAGAGTTCATTTGTTCTTCTATAGAAGTAATGGTAGGGTATATGTAACGAATAGATGTGACTGTAATAGTTAAAATATGATTTTATACACTATACTATTCACATCATTACATAGAAAAAAGCATAAAATATTAAATAAAAAAGCATAAAATAAGTATATATAAAACACATAACATAAATATGTACATATAGCATAAACAATCAAATTATTATTATGAATACTAAGGATGACGATTATTTAGATTGTTAGGTTATAGTAATCAGTTTGGAATAACATTGTTTAGAACCATTTCACGTTCACAATTCTGAAACGGAATAAAAGAATATTGTATAAATTAATTAATATAAGTCAGATAGACGCTATATTGAAAAAAGGTGACGTTAGAAGTACTTATAACCACCGAGTGTGTATGAGAAGAAGTATGAGTGTCAATGAAGCGAAAGTGGTCTGTCAGGATCGGGACACATGGGGACCCGTGATCTATGCCTACGAGGAGTAGGCAGGTAGGCAGAGGGGTATGGTACAGAGAATCAGAAGCGATGTGTATGTATGTATGTATAAATTAAAAAATGAGCATAAAACAGGTACATTATAAAATTAGGGAATAATGGTATTTCTCGGTCAATGATGGTATTTTACTTAATGTAAGCATGAATTTAAAAATGAGCTTTAATTCAACAGGAGATTGAGTTTCTATGAGTATAAATTCAAAGAGGTTAAAACTCACATTAAAACCTCCGCCGCCTCCACCAAGGAAGTCAGTTGTGACGACCTTGTACCATTTATCAAGATCCAATGGCTCATAAATAGGTACTTGACATTCTATACAACGCACTGACACCTCAATGACTCTATCGCCTAAATTCCTTGCCCCATCAAACACTGGCTGTATACCTGTAAATGTATATTGCTACTGTGAGGGAAAACATCGTGAGGAAGCCTACCTAGTACCTAGTAATTCGACGTAGCTCAGTTGTTTGGGGCTTGACTCTGTATCAGTGGGTACAGGGTCCAAATCCCGCTTGAGCATGTACCAATGGAAATAAAGTTAAATGAATTTCTATGTACATTTTCGTAATAAAATACATTTACGAAATGCATCGAATACTACCGTGAGGGAAAACATCGTGAGGAAACCTAGCTATTTCTTGGAACAGGTAACATTGAGTGTTTGTAAATGGCGACACGGCTTACCACCTGTCACATTGAGTACTGACTGTCTGGTCAACACGTGGGATCGAGGTGACTTTAGAATTACGACGTCCGTATTTGCAAAGATGGATTCGTGAACATGAATAGTCGTGAAAAAGTTCTTTTGTTGTAGGACTTACTGGAGGTAGGAGGCGATAAAGGGCTTAGGGAAGGTTTAGTTGTTATTTGATTCCGATTGTGACTGAGAAGTTTATTGTATAAAGTTTGATGTCGTTTTGGAAAGTATGAACGTAAAATGCAAAGTGCATATCTTCTACATATACTGAATTATCTCCACAAGAAGTTGTCTTAAGATAATATCTTTTACATAAATACATACTAAATTACTCAAAACCTATACCTAAGTATTCATGATTATAAATATAATATATAATTATAAAATAATTTTTTAAAACAATATAAGTAAAAGACAAGGACAATTAAACATATAACACTACAACTCAAAACAAACACTGAAACAACTAAACTCCACCAGAAACAAAACCTAAAACCACTCCATACCACAATATCAACCTATCCCGTCACCAATTAACTATTAGGGTTGCCACTCACAGAAAATCCATCTCCACCCCCGCTTAGAAAAGTCTGGGAAACCACTTTGTAATATCTATCCAGCTGGATGTCTTCATACCGGGGCACGTCACATTCGATACAACGTATTTTGGCATCGATAACCCTATTTCCCAAGGGGCGCGACACGTCGTAAGCAGCGTGGATTCCTGCATACAAGTACTTTTTGAAATATTGATGTTAAAAACATAACATACGCTTCACGACTTGTGTCTACACACTCCCTTTTTTATTATGGCGGGGTAGTCAGAGGCTTGAATGCCTATCTCCGAAATTTCGAAAGCATGTTAGGTATGGGTCATTTAAAGCCCGCGTATCACTAGATAGACAGCACCCAACGTGATAGGTAGTGAACCGTATCGCCGTATATGTATAGGCACTGACTGAGGGATAGGCAGGTTTCAGGTTTTGATTTTACTTGTTGTTTTATTGGGGCTCTAGGAGACAGGTGATGGTGGTGAACGAGATTGCGATACGAGTGTAAGAAAGGTGTGTATGTCACTGTAAAATTATAAGATTCGTAGTATAATTTTCCTAGAAAATTTATAAATTTTTAGTGATTCTAAACGGAAGATAAATTGTATTATTTTACGGCCATATTTTCGTAACTTTAGCAATTTGTGACATATCGTACGGTTCTTGTTATTTTCTGGTAACATATACATATATATGTACATGGACGTAACATCCATTGAGGAATAGGCAGATATTACGGACCCTATGTCTAGAAGTTCGAGTCTCGAGTTCTAAAAATGTTGGCCTAATTGACATTTACCTTACCGTACTTTCTTTGCAATAAACATTTATCATAAAATCATAGTTATTATAGTAGTATTTGTAAGATATATACTTATGCGAATACAGAAAAAAAGACCTTCATTCACCCCTCAGTCACATGAAGATAGAAAATTGGTTCAACGAACACAAATTTCTATTCCCTTGGGCAATAACAACTAAACTCTTACCAATGGCCCTTTGTCACCTCCTTCGACAGGTAAAGCAAAGAGGTAACAGTATTTATAACATACATATTATATTAATGTGAATCCCTTTCTGGGCGAACAGTACCTATAATAATTGCTCAAGCACTTATACAACGACTAATGGGATCAAAAGGTATAGTACAGTCAACACCAAAAGTCGATGAACAGAATCAACTTAACAAAACACCTGTTCACAATTATGGCATTTTATTGTGAACAGGTGTTTTGTTAAGTTGATTCTGTTCATCGACTTTTGGTGCTGACTGAACATACATATGAATATGTACATTCACGTACCCTTTAATTTCTAATCCCTTTCTGGGTGGACAGAACCTTGGAGACGATAAAATGACACTTTTTAGCAATATTGGGACTGTGATGTTACATCGAACATAGTTGACAGGTTGCTAACCCATTGCCCAACAGATTCCATTGACCCCTAGTTCCTTAGTTGTCTCTTACGACATGAAGACGGTAGCTAGTTTCCACTCTTTGCTTCTCAGACTAGTACGGTTAAACTGTTCAACAGTGGACTACTATAGGCTGATTGATATGCCTTAAGTCCTTTCCCAACAACTTGAAAGGAAAGGTGAATACTACGGTGAGGGAAAACATCGTGAGGAAACCTACCTGTTGACCGAACATGTAATAGTCAGTGCTTGTAATTATGCTATGTACATTTTTGTAATAAAAATACATTTACGAAATGCATCGAATGTTGCGGTGAGGGAAAACATCGTGAGGAAACCTACCTGTTCCTCGAACATAGCTTACCACCTGTCACTATCTAGACAGCACGTGGGTTCAAGGAGGCCATTGAATTACTAGTAGCAATTGCGGAGATAACACATTGACCTCTGACTACCACGCAAGGGTCGTGAACGCGAAGAAAGGCAGATACTTACCCGATATCTGCAGCATAGTGGCTCCAGGGTAGGGGTCGTTGGAGACAGAGTACTCCAGCATCTCCATGATGTGGTCTCCCCTCAGGTCAAACACCTCGACGTTGTTCTCAAACGGAGTGGACAGGAGTAAGGCTTCGAATGTTATTTCTGTAAGGTTTGTTAGATTAGAGTTATGAGTAATATACATAAATCTTGAATCGGGTTAAAGGAATCAGGAACACATACATATGTGTATGTATATATATATTAAAATTACTCTGTTTTGGTTTAACTATATTGTAAAAAAATGTGGAATAATAAAAGCCAGCCTGTCAAACATAATGCTAGTATTGCGGTTGTTTCATAAGAGTTATCTCTTGAATTAATGATTTAATAAAAGTTGTAAAAACATTACACCAATCACATTGAAATGTAGGAAGCAATTATGATATATAATTATATTCACAAAAGGCATCTGGATTACATATTCCAATCCCGAATCAGCACAGGTAAGGCAAGAAACATAACTAAGAAGATCCATTATCATAAATCAATTTGTTGCGAACTAATCACTTTATAAGTCTAGTAATTGAAATCAAAAGTTGTAATGAGAAACTTTGCTCTTATAGACGAGACAATATCTTTGAGGCGCGGATTGCAGAAGGTTAACTCCAATAAATCACAATATACATATTATGTACGTTTTTCTATGAAATTTACTTTAGTACAAAAAATCATTTCATAGAACCTTAACATAAAGTACACAAATGTTGTAAGCGTACATCGTATCAATAAAGACTTACTAAAAGGTGAATGTGCTAAGTTAATTAGATATAAAAGATTTATCTTACAAGAGTGTTACACGTGCCCAAACATTCACACATTGCCAAAGATTTTGATTACCTGGTGGTGAGATAGGGAATTGTTTTAGTATTTATTATTTTTCTGTAATTCGAGGAAATTTATTATGCGCCAATAATAAAGGCAACAGCAGCGTAGTCTTTACAATAAGCTACAAAAATTGTAGCACTTTAAACATAATTTATACGGACGATAATGTTACTCGTATGTATTAATTAAGCACCATAACATGAATTGGCACAAAATAATGATGAAAATATGTTTATTTATTCAAGCTAACAGATGAATGCGATAAATGAACAGTAGGTAATACCAAAAAGATATAAGAAGACAAAATAGGCAAGATATTTAAAAAGGGAAGGTTAGTACCTACCCACGTTTAGCTTGTAATATAGTCTTATATTACATATAGCAAAAATTTTAACCGTATAAATATTTATGCAAAAAGTGACCTAGGAGATATTATATCTCCGAGAGTTCTGTCCATCATGAAACGGATTGAAGGACGTGAATGTACATATATGTTCGTTTTATATCTTGTTAAGAGTCTACACCTCTAAAAGTAAATAGGCGTGACGCGTTTAGTTCTATATAAGTGATTCTTCTGTACTCACTGCCAGTGGGTATATCGGTTCGGATGCCGCCCTGATTGATGACGCAGAAGTGTGCGTAGTGCCATTGGGTGCTGTTCGTTTCGACTCTTGACATGACCTACAAAGAAAATAAACATAATTATGGAGGTACTTTTGTTTCAGTTTGGAGGATTACATTAATAAGACATAATATCTGTTAATTATAGAGATACTCGTAGCATTTATTTGAAATAGTGGTAACAGATTGTTTGATCTTTGAGCAAATATAACCATTTAACGTCACATTCAATATGCCATGCGCAGAATGAATTAGGACGATTATAATTTACGGTGTAACCCAAGACACCACGAGATTGACCGAAAGTATTCGGTAGAGATATCAAATTCCAACTTTCTCTTCGTTAACATGCATGCATCTTCAGTTACATTCGTCTAGTCCATTATATTAACTTACTTTCTTACAATTTCTCATCTATTGCGCCATGTAAAGTGGAATTAAATATTAATTAATTGGGGTTGTGGTTTGAAAGAAGATGCAATGATTAAGATTGAAAAGGGCATGCTTCGATTGTTTGGACATGTTATGCGGCTGAATGATAGTAGATTGACTAAAAGAATATATATGAGTGAAGTGGAAGGGTGGTTACGTAGGGGTCGGCCCAAAAAGACATATGACAGTTAGACACACGCCATATTAGAAAAGTGTGACGTTAGAAGTACCTATAACCGCCGACTGAGTATTAAGAGGTGTATGAGTGTCAATGAAGCGAAAGTGGTCTGTCAGGATCGGGACAAATTGGGATCCGATATGTCTGCCCCCTCAAGGAATCAGGCGTGATATGTATGTATATATTCCACCATCTTACATCTTTTTATATCACCCCTTACGAATACAACAAATACCAATGTGACCAACTCGCATCTTAGTTGGTCACTGCCTTCGTATATTATGCTAATTCTCATACAAACACAGTAAGAAGACTAATTGTCATACATACACAGAGTAAGATAAAATAACAACCACATGGCTAAAGAAATAGACCTGGTTTCGTGTGCTCTGAGTGAATTTAAAACGGTAGGATTATATATAATTAGTTATAAGAGAGATTTATAATAATTATTATTAATTAGTTAAGTTTTTTTATGTAATAAACGTCTTACTCGATTGCATTAGGTTAAACCTGCAATGGTCGATGTATGTGGAAGAATAAATAAATAAATGACGGCCTCCGTGGCGCGATCGGTTAGCTGCCAGAATGCTAATCGTGAGGTCCCGGGTTCGATTCCCGGTGGAGGCAGAGTTAAGAACTACGCTTTTCTTCTGCTTTTCAGTCTGATCGTTATGTATTTATCTATGTATAATAAGTATATATTTCTTAAATATACGTTGACTAGTACCCTTATCACAAGTCTTAAATAAACTTACCAAGGGGCTAGTTCAATTGGTGTAATAATGTTCTACAACATTATTATTATTTTGCTCTAATTCTCATACATACAGAGTAAGATAAAATAACAATTACCGCATGCATGAAAGCTTCGCATATAAAGCTGCCGAGGTTGCATTCGGCGCAGGCGCAGCTAGACGAGAGGTAGGTGAGGGCCTCTCCGATCTCCACCTGGGCCAGCTCATCTACCTGGGGCTGGTACACGCTGATCTTCTCCAGGACATCAGGTGCTGGAAAATGATGTATGTTGATACTTAGGTAGGAATGTGGAACAATGGAAATGAAGTATGCAGAGTTTCTTAGGAATTCTTCTGTGCAGATTTTTCTTTATTTAAAAAGAAATTATAATGAGAAATAGTTTTTTTTGACTTTCAATAAATATTATATATAAGATTATTATGATCCTTATGTTATGTAAAATGAATTTCATTTCTTTCATTTCAGAAGTGAACTGGCTGATTTTCGTTATTAAAATATATTTGCCAAATAACCCGAATACTAAGGTGAGGGAAAACATTGTGAGGAAACCTACCTGTTCCTAAAATACCAGTGTGTGTAGTCAGTGCTTATATTCATAAATAGCAACACGGTGTACCATATGTCACATTGAATACTGTTTATCTAGCCAATTAATTCGATTAAAATTACATCCTCCGCAGTTATATTATTAAATCCAAGACCAACCACCTACTATTACATGTAACAATATACAACAACTTTACCCTAACTAGATAGCTAGAGTAGTTGTGCTATTAATTCGAAAATTGTTTCAGACACCTCAGGGAGAAGTTTGATTGAAAAAGGCCCAACACTAACCGACAAGGGTCAGAGCATTATCGATAGAGACCTCGAGCCACAATAGGCTAATACAGTTGCTCAGTTCAGAGGTTAATCAAAGGGAATATGGAAGGATTTTCCTTGTTTCGTAATAAAAATCATACAGTGGGAGAAAATTATACATAAAAATATTGATTAATAATAGTCTCTTCCAATGTCTAAATACATTATATACAAGTGTATATTTTAATATTATTCTCTCTGTATATACTCGTATGTAACTTGTAAATGTATTTATGTATGTATGTATGAGATGTAAAATGAATGTATGTGAAAGAGTGAAGTTAGAAACATGTTTAAACAATTTAAATGTATTTTGAACGTATACTAAAGTAGGCATTAGCCAAAAAAGTTATACACGAAACCAGAATAAAAAAATATACATTCTCCTACCTTGTTCAATGTCGTTGCCAAGAAAATGTGGGGTACCAGACCAGTCCAGTAAATTGCCTTGGTCATCGAAACGAAGCTTGATTTCTCCCAAATACTGAGTATGTGCTGCTGCTTGCACTATTAAGACCTGAAATAGCATTAGAATTTTAGCAGTAAACAAAAAGAAATGTTACACAAGTATACTACACACACGTAACTTAGTATACATACATACGAAGTGAACGGATAATTCATAAAGCAAAGTTCTGGGTTCCTTCTGTGCAAAAGGTAATTATCATACATAGTCTAGATCTGTTGTAGTAATAACATAGCATATTATTCTTTGCATTTTTCTTTTTAAATAACTAAACAATTTGCAATAGCAAGATATTACATTAGATGTTGACTATTCACACCTATTTTCACCAGAGTAAAATAAAAAAGAGTAAAAAGTTGGTTGAATGAATTTCTTCATCTGCAGATATGTACTGACTGACTATCCTGCAAGGTAAGTCATGTGTATGTGAGGATATAAACTTACAGGTCTATCCCCCTGGTCCACCACCACAGGGTATGGCCCAGCCGGAATGAAAGCTGGAGTGAAGCCATCTTCATTCGACAGTAGGGTATGACTGTGACCTCCCACTATTATGTCTATATATGGACCTCCACGTAACGCTATATCCCTGGAATAAAACATATACATTCACTTCATTCAATCCCTTTCGCAGTGGACAGAATCTCGGAGATTTACTATCTCCTAGTTCAGTTTTTAACATAAATATTTGAGTTGTAATGTCATATGAAACATCAGTGCCAGGTTGATAGCCATCGATCACATTTACCTAGTTCCTTAGTCGCCTCCTACGACATGCCGAAAAGAATGGCAGCTAGCATTCTTTTAACGTCCCAGATTAGCTCGGGACTCTGGAATATGGTTTCGATATGTTTAAGTTTATGTAATAGTAATTTCGAGTAATTTAAAATATATGTCTTTCTTTTCAGTGGGATGTAGGAAATGACTGAATTACTAGGGATTAGTGAAAGACTAGTACTAAAGAAAACATACGGAATTGCTGATCAATAAACTGAAACACACACCAAAATATATAATCGCAAACCTAACATAAATAGTTACGATTTGTCTACTGAAAAAGAAATCTAACAACGTGAACATAATCTCTGACCCTATTCTTTGATAAAAGCCTTAGAAAATACCTGTAAATAGGAACACGGAACATTATCTGTCACGTTTGGTGTTACTTTGAAATATCAGAAATAGACACGCGAACCTCTGACTTCCCTTTGGGATTAGAACGTGTCCTTAGAACATTGTGTGGTTACCGAATATTCTGATAGTTGCAATAATAGTTAATATTTCATAATTCGATTCTCACTGAAACTTATATTGGTATTGTTTGTTTTTTATTAATTCCTTATTTACTTAAGAACAAACCTTTTGTTGATATTTTATCATTATCTCATCACAACTAAACTATTATACACCAACATATACATGCATATACTCGTAGAAGGCTTAAAGTAAAATTGAAGAATAGGAAGTTGGAGATATTTTTTCTTAAGACGGGTGTACGTAATGTGAAGTACAGAAGAATGTTAATGGATGTGAGCGAAGCAAAGGATATTTGTCAGGATTGTTCCAGGTGGCGATCGATAGTCTGCCTATTCTCTAACGTATATAAGTAAGTAAAGTAAATATAAGTAAAGCAAGGTGTATTAAAATAGTTAAAAGTTTTCTTATGTTTGATTACCACTCTTTCAGATAATATACGTAAATTCTATAAGGAAATAAGAATAACATACCGATCGATTTCCAGGCCACAATGAGACAAGACTATGATGATGTCCACACCCTGATCATGCAAGATCTCAGCTTCTCTCCTCACCGTTTCCACCTCATCCGTAAACCGTAACTGCCCTGTCGAAGCTAACTCCTGAAATGTGAAGGTATTTTGAAGGCGAAATATTCACTATTATAATAATAATAATAATTGGACATTATTACACAAATTGAACTAGCCCCTTGGGGAGTACATTTAAGACTTGTGTTAAGGGTACTTAGTCAACGTATATTTAAGAATATATCACATGTAATCAACGACCAGACTGGAAAGCATTAGAAAAGCGTTGTTCTTAACTCTGCCACCACCGGGAAACGAACCCGGGACCTCACGATTAGCGTTCAGGTGTCTAACCGATCGCGCCACGGAGGTCGTCATTATGCTGTCATAAATGGTTAAATTTACACTAATCCACTACCAATTGAAACGATATTGATATATGATTGTACTAAAACGCTTAGTTGACTTTGACCTTAGAACATTAGACAAAAAGACAAACGCATTCGCGACCATTAACCGAGAGTGAAAATGTACATAAAAAATCAATAAACTTCTTTTCCATTGGTACATGCTCAAGCGGGATATGAACTCTATCCACTGATACAGAGTCAAGCCCCAAACAACTGATCTACGTCAAATTTAGAACATTAGGATTTAATAAAAGTGTTTATTACGATCTACTCGTATAAAACAACGTCATGATAAAAAGCACTTAACTTAAAAGATAGTACAGTAACATTTATAAATACCAATTTAACTATCTACAGTCAGTAATTACAACAGTTGTAGATAAACAAAGTTAAGCAACGAGCAGCATAATAAGATGGGTGACCATTTAGTTAATTACGTAACCCTGGTGCTGCAGTGAGAGAAAACATACCGAGGAAGCCTACATAAAGAGTCTTACTGCCTTTCTGTATGTTGAAATATAGTCTGAGTATTCAATCAAGGCACTGACTACACCAAAATGTTAAAAATCATAAAAAAATGTGATGATATCCAAATAATTATATTTCCCAGCACTAAAATTAAAATACATATGGGCAGAGTGAAAAAAAACAAGTGCAAATACATTGTATTGACAATTGACAGATACGTTCCGTGTAAAACAATGTTTCGTTTATAAGCTCTCCATTTGTGTGTGTGTATCTGTTAACAAATATATTCTATTCTATTCTACAACTACGTAATACTCACATTAGTAGTAGCAATAATAACCCCAATGATGCCGATCCTCCGACCGCCTCTCTCTATAATAGTACTGGGTTGGTACAATCCATGCATACTTGGTTCTAAATCATCTATTATATTAGCCGTGACTACAGTTGAGTTTAAATGCTCCATGTACAAGGCTGCTTCTAGTACTCCATTGTCGAATTCGTGGTTGCCTAGAACCTAAAAATGTACAGCACTACATAGTATAAAACAAAGTCGCTTTCTCTGTCCCTATGTCCCTTTGTATGCTTAAATCTTTGAAACTACGCAACGAATTTTGATGCGATTTCTTTAATAGATAGAGTGATTTAAGTGGAAGGTTTATATGTGTAATATCATCCATTAAATTGTGGAGTAGGCTATATATTTTATACCCGTGCGAAGCCGGAGCGGGTCGCTAGTTAATAATAAAAAGCATTTTTTACAGCTACAAAAACATACACAGTACAAAAATTTTACAAATTAAACTTGCGAACTAGGGGGTATAGCTTGTGCATGTGTATGAATTTAAATAGGAGGCCCTTCGCCATATTTGCTTTTTCAATCATAACTAGTATGACATGTCAACATTAATTATTTCAAGATAATTAAATTATATTTATTTTTAGAAAATTAACATTATATTTATCATGAATCAATTATTATTTTATTACTTTAATCATTTTTTTTATTAGTTTATACCTGCTATTGACATGAATACTTGAATAAATTAATTAATACGAACGAATTTTTTATTTTTATTATAATGCTTTTATTGTTATGTTTTTATTATTTTAGATGATTGTTAGTGATTATTATAATTTTCGGCTTATAGTTGTAAATATTATATTATTTGATATTGTATTGGGGTAACCTGTTAGGATTTCAAATGCAATATATGAAATAAAAATAAATAAATAAAATGTTATTGTCGCAGCAAAAAGGTTATTTTTGTATTGTAGTTTGTTTTTGGGGTGGACAGAATCAAGAAGATATATTCTGATGGTTACCCATACTGTCTGGTTATAATTCGTTCTCTAAGAAAACGGGAAGGGTTGAGTTACATACATACATACACATCACAACTGATTCCCTATAGAGGGGTATCCCCATTTGTTGCGATCCTGACAGACCACTTTCGCTTCATTGACACTCATACATCTTCTCATACACACTCGGCGGTTGTAGGTACTCCTAAGGTAACCCTTTTTCAATATAGCGTATACCTGACTGTCATATCTTATTGAGTTAATCTTATGTTATTGAGTTAATCATTTTTATAAATAAATGCTATAAGTCCTGTTTTCTTAAAAAGGAACAAAATCGTGAATCTTAATAACAAATAGTATTTTAAATGAATCATTCCGGGAACAGCTAGCTAGTATTCAATTACCTATCTCCTAGCTAGCACAGGAAATATGAAGTATTCAGTAAGAGTAATATTACACAAGCCCTGAAGGGTTGAGTTTGATACATAAATCTTATGGCACGTGTAACTAGAAGTGTGAACATAAAACAATGTAGGTTCATATTATAGAGAATCATTTAAACTAATTTCATAAAATAAATAACAATATAAATTTTAAATATGCAAACATACGGTTTAAATATAGACATTAATAGTTTAATATGTAGTTAAGCTATAACTGACTAAAGAAATATTAATCTTACAAGGTTCCATTAAATTTTTAAGAGATTAAGGGTCGTGTACTGTGGGAGAGGTTAGAAATCAAATAGGACTTATGTTCAATAGTTGAGTCGGCTGTTTATAAGGAGTTCACGACACTTAACCCTTGCGGAGTAGACAGAGGGGCCACCTCTAACTCACATGTTGACCAGATAGAATACATTACATAATAAATACAGGAAAAATACTGTTTCTGTTCCATTAATTTCATTCAAGTGCCTTATGTTTGCCTGTACAGATGGGTAACCATCTAGATTATCCATGTGTTATTGATTTTGATGTAGAAAAACATCGTTAAGAAACCTTCCTAATTCATAATACAACCTGTGATACAACTTTGGTAGACACTCAACCTCTGACTATCCCGAAAGGCTATGTTCTCTACTCTTTTCTTCTACTTCTGTTAATGTAAATATATATACAAATACATCTATAAAGTACACACAGCAATAGTTCATGCATACATACATACACATAACGCCTGATTCCCTGTAAAGCATTAGGCAGAGATAACGTCTCCTTATCTATCCCGATCCTGCCAACCACTTCAGCTTCACAGCAATAGCTGTACAAATAGCTAAGCTAAGAGCCGAGCCAAAGCACTAAGACTAGGTCAAAGCTAATAAATATCGACTCACGTGCGCATCATGCGGCAGTAGGTTCATAAACTCAACAGTAACTTCCCACTTAAACAGGTTAAACCATATGGTGCCTTGAAAACTGTCGCCCCCGTTCAGTAAGATGGACTCTGGCTCCCGATTAAGTGCCTCTCGTACCGCTGTTGTGAGTCTCGCGAAGCCTCCGATGCAAGGCGCTGTGTCCGGGTCGCATACACCGCCGTTTGGGTTGGTTTCTACGAATCTGTTTTACATAGATTAATAATCACTACATAGTATAAAACAAAGTCGCTTTGCCTGTCCCTATGTCCCTTTGTATGCTTAAATCTTTGAAACTACGCAACGGAATTTGATGCGGTTTTTTTTAATAGATATAGTGATTCAAGAGGAAGTTTTATATGTATAATAACATCCATTAAATAGTGGAGTAGGCTATATATTTTATACCCGTGTGCAGCCGGAGCGGGTCACTAGTAATAATAATAATTGGACATTATTACACCAATTGAACTAGCCCCTTGGTAAGTACATTTAAGACTTGTGTTAAGGATACTAGTCAACGTATATTTAAGAAATGTATACATATTATATATAGATAAATGCATATGTAGCATATATAATCAACGACCTGACTGGACAGCAGTAGAAAAGCGTAGTTCTTAACTCTGCCTCCTCAGGGAATCGAACCCGGGACCTCACGATTAGCGTTCAGGTGTCTAACCGATCACACCACGGAGGTCGTCAAATTCACATTCACGTCCTTTAATCCCTTTCTGAGTCGACAGAACCTTGGAGTCACGTTAAACATCTTCGTGGTCTTGATATCATATGGAATATTGGAGACATGTTGCTAGCGTATCGTCTAATTGGTCCCGTTTACCCCTAGTTGTCTTATACGATATGCCGGGAAGAACGGCAGCTAGTTAGCTTTCTATTTATGTCTCAGACTAGCACGGGTCCTGTTTTACATGCATATTCATACTTTAGTTAATCTATTCCAGGTAGACAAAGCCTTGATGTCCTTTAACATGTGTATTGGGAACGTGATGGTCTTGGAATAACATTAATAACATATTGGGAATGAAATCTATTCACCTATATTTAGTAATAAATATGGGAAATAACAATTTCTAAAAGACATGTATACGCCTGAGAAACTATTTACTAAAATAAAATAATTAAAGTAAACATTAAATTATGATCACATAAAAAATGGGATGCAAGGGGGCACACTATCACCCTAGTGCCTCAAGCCAACCTCACCTGCCCGTGGTGCATCCTGCTTTATAACTAACGAGGCTCTGGCGACCGATAAATGGCGGTATAACCATTTCTTAATCAAGCGAGGCTAAATGCAACAGACCAGTGACGGGCAGCAGCGTCACTGGTGCGAAGAGCTACGTTCTGCGCTCACCAACCCGCCTGCCCAGCGTGGTGAGTAAGGGCAATACCCCCCCATGAGAAAGATAACGAACACATGGCCCCCGGTTCCCGGTCGCCCTACTATTCCGGCCCACGGCAGCGGTCTCGGTTACGGTAGGGCAGGGGGTGCTAAGAATCCCCGGGTTACGGACAGCTGCCACAAATTGACACTGGCGACGTACAATGGACGCAGTCTACGGCTGGACGAAAGCCTGGCGCAACTGGAGGTAGAACTGACTAATTTAAGGTGGCATGTTCTGGGGATATCGGAGGTCCGAAGATCTGGTGAGGACACCATTACCCTAGAATCAGGCCATCTGTTCTACTTCCGGGAGGGCGACCAGAAGTCACAGGGTGGCGTAGGTTTTCTCGTCAACAAGGTTCTCCGTGACAACGTGCTGGAGGTTTCGAGTGTGTCGACCCGGGTAGCGTACCTAGTACTGAAACTGACCAAGAGATACTCTCTTAAGGTCGTGCAGGTATATGCGCCGACGTCGGCATACCCGGACAGTGAGGTCGAGGTGCTTTATGAAGATATCGCCAAGGCGATGCATAACACCACCAAGACCCACTACACCGTTGTCATGGGGGACTTCAATGCCAAAGTGGGAGTGCACGAATGCGATGAATCGCGTATCGGAGCGCACGGGGTTGGATGCAGAAATGCCAGGGGGCAGATGCTGGTCAACTTCCTGGATAAAGAGGGGCTGTTCTGCATGAACACATTCTTTGAGAAAAAGCCCCATAGGAAGTGGACCTGGCAGAGCCCAGATGGTAGGACGAAGAACGAGATCGACTTCATCTTGGCAGACAGGAAGTACGTGTTCAGGGATGTCTCAGTGGTTAATAGGTTTAAGACCGGCAGTGACCACCGCCTAGTGAGAGGCACCCTGAATTTCGACTTCAGGGCCGAGAGAAGCCGATTGAGACGGTCCGTTCTTCGCCCAACGATGCTCCAATCCGTGCACAGCTCTGAAGCGTTCCAGCTGGAACTGCGCAATCGCTTCGAGGCACTGAATACCACGGCAAGTGTTGACGAGAGCCTCGATGATGTGGTGGGGGTACTTCGCGAGGTGGGTCAGAGATGCTTCAAGGGAGGGCGAGGCAGCCGAAAGTCTAAGCTCTCAAGCGAAACCCTGGAATTGATGCGGATTCGACGTGAATTGCCAGAGGGAGCTTCGTCAGATACCCAACGTCTCAATAAGACAATCCGGAAATCGGTGAGACGCGACCTCCGTAGCTACAATGCGCAACTCATTCAAGAGGCCATTGAGCAAAATCGGGGGTCGAAAGTCTTCAGCAAAAGAATGGGTACATCTAATCTGACGAAGCTGAAAACCTCAGAGGGCAGAACCGTCACTTCAATTCCGGGGATTCTAAACGAGGTTGAGGGCTTTTACGGCCATCTATACGCCTCGCATGCCCCGAAGCCTCCACCCGATGCGAAGGACCCAAGAGCCACATTGGTGCGCCACTACACTGATGATCTCCCGCTCGTGGACGAGGACGAAATTGGGAGCGCTCTCAAACAACTTCGTAATGGGAAGGCTCCCGGCGAGGACGGAATAACCTCTGAGCTTCTAAAGGCGGGAGGAGCTCCAGTCCTGCAGAAGCTCAAGCACCTGTTTAATTCCGTCATAGCTAATGGGACTACCCCGACGGCGTGGAGTGAGAGCGTGGTGGCCTTGTTTTTCAAAAAGGGAGACAAGACCCTATTGAAGAATTATAGGCCTATCGCGCTCCTAAGCCACGTCTACAAGTTGTTCTCGAGGGTGCTCACAAATCGTCTGGCCTCAAGATTTGACGCCTTCCAGCCGCCGGAGCAGGCCGGATTTCGTAAAGGTTTTAGTACCGTAGACCACATCCACACAGTGCGGCAGGTTATACAGAAGTCTCATGAGTATAACCAGCCGCTGTGTCTTGCCTTTGTGGACTACGAGAAGGCCTTCGACTCCATCGAGATCTGGGCTGTTCTGGAATCCTTGCAGCGATGCCAGGTCGATTGGCGTTATGTGCAGGTGTTGAGGAGCCTATACAGCGTGGCATCGATATCTGTTCAAGTCCAAAACCAAAAGACAAGTCCTATACAGTTGCTCAGAGGAGTGAGACAGGGGGATGTCATATCCCCGAAACTGTTCACGAACGCACTTGAGGACGTCTTCAAAACTCTGGATTGGACTGGGATGGGTATCAATGTCAATGGCAGATACCTCACGCACCTCCGTTTCGCTGACGACATTGTCATAATGGCGGGTTCGCTGCAGGATTTACAGGGAATGCTGCACAGCCTTAACGCTGCCTCACGGTCGGTCGGTCTCCGGATGAACTTGGACAAGACAAAAGTCATGTTCAATGAGCTCATTGTCCCGGGGCCGATCACGATCAGTGGAGAAACGCTCGAAGTGGTCCAGGAATATGTCTACCTGGGCCAGGTTCTACAAATGGGTAGGGACAGCTTCGAGCGTGAGATTTCCAGAAGAGTGCAGCTGGGCTGGGCAGCATTCGGGAAGTTGCGTCATATCTTCTCGTCGCCACTACCGCAGTGTTTTAAGACCAGGGTCTTCAATCAGTGCGTCCTACCTGTAATGACATACGGTGCCGAGACGTGGAACATGACAGTCGGGCTGGCTCACCGATTACATGTCGCTCAGCGGGCAATGGAACGTTCGATGCTGGGTATCTCGTTAAGGGACAGAGTCCGGAACGAGATTATCCGGCAGAGAACCAATGTCGTAGACATTGTCTATCGATGTTGCAAGCTGAAGTGGCAGTGGGCCGGTCACGTCTGTCGCAGAACCGACGACCGTTGGAGCAAAGCGGTTCTCGAATGGCGGCCGCGTCTCGGTAAACGTAGTGTAGGACGCCCCCCTGCCAGATGGACTGATGACCTGAAAAAGGTCGCTGGTAGTGGTTGGCTGAGGGCCACGAGTGATCGTGTTTTGTGGCGTTACCTTGGGGAGGCCTACGTCCAGCAGTGGACTGTCATAGGCTGATTGATTGACATAAAAAATATCAGTCATATGAAATGGGTTGAATGAATATATTTTTAAAACACTGTTACCTGGCATGGAAATCATTATAATGCAAAATGTTTAAGTCGAACACATTTTCTTGGCATTTCACAAATTGACCCGCACTCAAGATCAGGAAAAGAACTCTTAGTAACATCTTAAGATTCACAAAACACCATTAGCATACTACATTTAACTAACTAGATTAGTGGCATACTTATTACAGTTTGATCGGTTCTGGATAATTTTGTACTACATAATTATCTTTATAGCGATCAAGTATTATCCGGTGATAAGATAGGAAGTGTAATAATCGTCAAATACAATGTTCAGATCGTGGATTGCGTGTGATATTCAATTGATACTTGTGTTATTAGTGGAGATTATATGGGCAATGTACACATGTACATATTACGACTATTATTCCTTAAAGTAGGTTCTCTATTTTGAGGTTTGCATGTTGATTTGTAGTAACTTAATTATTTAGTTGCCATTAGACATTCAGACCTTGAACGTATTCGTTATGTACAGCCGATGTTCATTACCTATTTCCGAGAGTAAATTTGTTTCCCCTTAGTTTTGTTATCAAATTGTCCCCTTAGTTAAATTGTTGAATTATGCTTATATTTATATTAACACTTCACTTTGAAGGTAAAGTATATGGTATGGTGTATAGAACCTTAGATGTATAATAATAATACCAAGTCACCTTTAGCAAAACTATTGTACTCGTGATCGGTAATGTATACACATATAATATCCGTAAAAGATTGCTAGCCCATTACCCTGAAAAATATAATAAGAAAATCTTGCCCGTTATGCTCTCGCAAGCTTAAGCCGTTCCCTTTTTAATAAAAAGCAAACGCCTTTCCAATACGTGAACAGAAGCATCAATATTTAATCAATGGCGGTATTAGAATAGTAATGAGTATAGAATGGCACATATGGCGGATTAAATGCTCTTGCAACGGGGCCGAAGGAAAAGGAGCTCTGATTTCATGTACTTAAAGAATATTGTCGATTAGAGTTTTTAGGGTTCTTAAGGCCTTTCGGTGTAAGTGGTTTTAGTGAACTTTGTCATATTGTTCAAGTCTTTAGCTTTTCAAAGTCCGTGATTCATCTGATAATTAAATCTGATTTTTATCATATAAATCGTTTCCTTTGCAACAAAATATCTGATTTTACTGTGACCGTTTCTAAAATGAAAACTTGTACTCATTGAGGGCAAACACGATGTATCGATAATGTGTATTAATAATGTATAATAGGTGTATATTCATAGTGATTTAAATGTGTGTATATGAGAACAAACATCAAGCAAGGAATATCTTTATAGCTAATTAATACTTAACTCTAAAACTAATTGTTGATAATAACTTAAAATGTAGGTTTTGATCACCTATAAACCGACAAAATGCTTCACATCTGTTACAATTAAACATTAATTCAATAAGTCCGGAAATGCGTTCACATATTTGGCATATGGCACTAAAGTAACGTTTCCTAACTAGTAATAATCACAGTCATTTCTGCCTTCCATAAACTATAGCCTAAACCTGAGCTTAACTTTATCGTCACATAAAATGAGCGAACCCACGATGAAAATTCATGAACGTTTACCACCAAACTATTACTTGCTTAATAGACTTCATTAGGTATTTTAATTAAACTCAAATATCAGAGCGTTAAGCATGAATGATTTACAGTTTATATGCGTTTGGAAATTATGTATAATATGTATATGTTTACGTTATGACTGTTTCTCTTAACAGGGTTGTTAAATATATTTCATTTAAATAATCTTCAGACACATTTATAGAAGTTAGTTTGTAGTAAATATTTAGTAGAATAGTATATAAGTTATGTTATAAATTTTATAGTATTTATTGATATATCTTCAGTAACATTTGTGGAAGGTAACTTGAATATATTATAATACTTAATATCTATAGTTTACACCTAAATAAGAGTCCGATTAGTAGAGATAATCCCAATAAGACAAAGACGGACATAAAGACAATACGAATAGATGTTTTCTTTTCGTTTATAAAAAAGGGTGACATTAAAAGTAGCAGTAACAGCCAGATATGTATATACGTCAGAAACTCTATATTTATAGATTCCAGCAAAATAAGTATAGTTTGTGATATGCAGGGTTAGAATAAGACAAAGACGGTCATATATACGATATAACGAATAAGGGTTATGTTAGAAGAACTCATAACCACTGGCTGTGTATGAGGAGATGTATAGATGTCAAACACGCAAAGGTAAAGGCCAAGTTTGCAAATAATGTAGAAGGAGTGTTCTCTACTTACCCCCTAGTGACAAGGGTATGAGGTATATATTCCAGGAAAAAGTACCTCAATATCGACACAGATAGTGAAGTTTACTTATAACCAATTATTTTGCTAAAGATTCTGGGAATTTCCTCAGAGCAAAGTCTTATCATAAAGTCTACTTGTCCTAAATAAATATTTTTGTTCTTCCTTTCCTCAGTCAAAAATATCAGGCGTTGGTAACTTCTTAAATGAATATGTAGGTACATACATTTACTTATGGCCGACGTTTTATATCCTTTTAGGGTTAGACATAGACCTCAGAGAATATCTTCTTAATCTCCTTTAGCTTTTTTTATCAAGGTTGTGGTGTTATCTTTATTATCATAGTCCCATAGTACTGTTATTTTATTGTATTTTTGATATTATAGTTTTAAGAGATTCGCGATTTATACTCATGATTAATAACTAACGGGACTTATGGCGCAAGTTTTTATATAATAAAATTACCTTTTTTAACGCGACGTTTCGGCTACGTTGCAGCAGCCACGGTTAGATATTGATATTGTGTGAATAGTTCTGTGAAAAGCTTTAAACCTAGCCAATGCTCTACATATATATGCATATGATTTGATTACGTATGTCATTTGGTTTGATATACATTCACGCCTCCTTATCCTTTTTAAAACCTTGGTGGCTTCATATGCCCATGGTCATATTAGAAAACTATGGCATAGCCTATTGCATATATATATTTTCATGGAAATCGTGACGGGGTCTTTTTGAAAATTAGTAGCAAGTTGCTAGATTCCAACGACCCCTAGTTTCTTAGTCGCTTTTTACGCAATTATATTTATGTGTCAGATATCACAGCACATTGTAGCAGAAGTAGTGCGAAATAGCTTTCAGCCAATGCTAGTGACTCGACGAGGAAATAGCATCCGATGGGAGCAGCATAAAATGAGCCGTTTTATGAATATGAAACTGAAGCGGACTTTTTAAGAGCAAAGTTGCGTCTTACGAGAAAATAGTTTCCTCAGAAATCTTTAGGTATCATGGCTTCGGAAAATGTTGCTAACTTGGACAACTTTGCGCCAGGTAGAACCTCTTTTTGAATATTTATCCTGTTTTTAAACTTAAGTTTATTCCGCATGTTAACCAATAATGTTAATCTTTCTTTCTTTCTATTCATAATAAATATATCATTTATAAAACATATATTATTATCTTTTTTTTGTTGCTATAAAATAAAGGGACACAAACATTATTTTAATTTTTATTATTGATGGATGTCAAAACAACTCGTGTATAAGGCATCACTCATGTAACCTTACCCTCAATTTAAAAGCTAAAAGCTACTGAGAATTGAGGTCAAAAATTGTGTCTCTTATACGTTTGCCAGAAAACAAATTAAATCTCTACCCAAATAATTGAAGTCCTCGAGTTTTAATTCCATTAACAATTTAATTAATCCCCGTTTGATACTCGTATATTCGCGATTCGAAACAAATCCAGTCCATGATTTGGCTTGGCAGCCATATTGTTTTATTCGCGCCACCTTCCCGAATTCGCGCTAAGAATAATTTAATTTACCTCCAAGGAGTTCTTGAATAAATAACCTCATTTGAGCAGCAAACGAAAATGTGATAAGGCTGATTCGCCGTGTCCTAAGCGTTAGGGGAAACACTTTTGTGCCCACTAATGTTCGTGAGCTTATTGTTACAAAGAAAAGGATATGAATAAGAATTACGGGCTAGAAAAGAATTTTGATACACATAGGAATTTTTTTATTTCGTATTGTACAGAAATATGATAATGATATTAGGCTAATGTCGTAACACTAAAAAATAACGTCAGTATTTTTATATTAAATTAAAAGTATTAATTGATCGGAATATGTTTTATGTCGCCTAGACATTTCTTTTATCCAAACGGGTTAATATATGTAGCTTAAATGGGATAAAATATGAGGTGTGAGTCTAAATATATCAAGTTTCCATTGATTTCTTTCATCTTCAAAAATATTAGAAATACAGATTTGCATTGCATTAGCAAAATGTTCCCGAGGGATTGAACCCGGAACCTTTCGTCACCACAATAAAGTTATTCCTACGTGATGCTATCTGAGTCCACTATTTAAAAAACATGGCGGTCTTTCATTAAAAACGACGAGATAGCAGAACGAGAAATTGGATTCTTAATTTGTTTTGGGATTTATTTTATTCATTGGAAAAATCTTGAATGCCGAGAGCGGATCATTTTTTAAAGCCAACTGGCTCAATAAAGCCATTTGACCTGAATACGTCATCAACTGCCAGTCAGGGATTTGATTAGAATGATTATTATCTTTGCGTCTAGTAAGAAATATAGGATAGTAGATGTAATTTCGGTTGTTAGTGAACTTTTAGACCTAACGTATATATTAAATGTTTTAATGAGCTTAGATTTTTTTTATTTATAAACATATTATACGCTATTAAATCATTTGGTTTAAGCCGAAAAGTTTACAAACGTACGTTTACTGAAAAACATATCGTCAAACATAGAACATTCAATTTCGAATCCAAACGGGGATATTTAACATACCTACTATATAATTTTTATTTTATACACATGCATATCATTTATACTTGAAAACTTTTTAATGCCGTTTACTTTTGGACTAATTTTGTATGTATAGCGACAGGTAGCTAGCCCATAGATTCCTACAAATCTATTACCCGTCCTTTAAAAGTCAATACGTGCTACTTTAAGGCCTTTCAAATTCAGTTCTGATAGAAAACCGCCGGGGCGTCTTCGGAACGTCGCCAAAAGATTTTAATATTAGTTCCAAGTTTTTATTGTTCTTTGAAACAGCATTCGAGAGACGAGTGGCCTCAACGTGCTATCCGGCACGTGATTTTGCAAATTTTTGATCCCCTAGCCGGTCAGGGATTTGAATGTTGGAGCTAGCTGCTTTCACAGATATTATAGTTTTAAGAGATTCGCGATTTATACTCATGATTAATAACTAGCGGGACTAATAACATACGCGATAAGTCCCGCTAGTTATTAATCATTTCACAGATATTTTGTTAGACGTGTGTTTGGTTGACAATCATACCACAGATATAAGAATACTTTCAAATATATTCGTGTCAGTCAAAGGTTGGCACACATAGTTGGAAAATATAAGTGTTCTGATATAAATATTTTACTACGAATTCATTCATAAAAATGAATGACTTTAACTATACTACGAATACGAACTATAGACCAATATTGTTCTCCAGTAGTCTCAGGTTATTCTAATATAAATTATTATGAATAGGTGATTGTAGGTCAGTCATTTGTTAAAGTTTTCTGTTAGTATCATACGCCGTACTACGAGTTTGAGTGTTCGTGACATCGACAGTGACAGACAGTGGTATTTTGTGTGAAAGTACAATCCCTTTAAGGTAAACAAAATTGGAGATTCTTTAATTTATATCTCTATCATATCATTACTTTTTAGCCTTAAAAAAGGGTTGTGATGTCATACGGAATATATTCCACTTATTCACGATCTAACATAAAATTTCACTTACACCTACTTCTTTAGTCGCGTCCTACGATATTGTGGGTGGAACTGCAACTAGATAGCATTCTTTTTAAGTACCAAATTAGCTAAGAACATAAAACCACCATATGAAAATATGTTTTACAAAATAAAAGACTATTCTGGATAAAATATGATTGTAGTGCGCTGTAAACAAAGGTGCCACGTATTCGGTTTCTCGCTTTTACTTTGAGCATCTCAAACTTGAACATTTACGTTCGTTTCCGAGCCAAAGATTTTCTTTTTGGCACAAAGAAACGAAAGCATTGAATTGAAAGTTCTTATTTCTTTACAAGTGTCTTCTGTTAAAAGTTACTTTGGAGACTCGTGTTTAAAAATATTACGAAGATTTTTTGTGCTTTTTCTTAGCTTGTCCCGTGTCTACGAGATATAATGTAATTTCATTATTTTCAAGATGTCCAAGGATTATGTAAGAGTCTTCTGTAGTTGATATAGAATCTATTTTAGTACAATCTAACGCTTCCTTTACTAGCATGGGACGTACATATCAATCTAACTAAAAGCTTTTATTTCAGATGATTTGTATGAAGCAACAACAAAAACGGAAATGGCATTAAGCGATGGTGTAGCAACCTGTTACCATCTTTTATAACGATGCTATAATTATCTGAATATTGATACATTAGGTAACTGTTAACAAGTATAAAGCGGCTTTAGCTAAGTAGTAATACTTCCAACTTCCTATAAGAGGTCTAAGGTTTGAATCCCGGCTCTGGCATGTACCAATCAATGAACAAAAGGGATTTTCATTTACGTACATAATTTACGGTCGCTAGCGGTGAGGGAAATTAACTTGAGAAAACCTCCCTATCACTCAGGATAGGCTATAGCTAGTGACTGTATACGGCTATACGGCAACTATACACTGTCTATCTATCTATCTAGTGAAACGCGGGCTTTGAGTGACTCATACCTTACATGCCTTTGAAATTTCGGAGATGGGCACTCAAGCCTCTAACTACCCCGCCACAATAAAAAGCCGTGAAGCGTATGCATGTTATAACTATAAAGTTTGTATGTGTTTCGCCAAAAAACCTTTACGAAAACAACAGGCACACACACATACGTTTACGGTACTCCCGAATAATCTAGAGCGAATCAACGTTGTTAAGTTCGTAGAAGATTGATGTTGGTAAGCCAGTGTATCTCCGTGTACTGAGTACATTTCATTTTCTCGAAGCCGGTTTACTGTGTCATTTGTTTGCTTTTAGGTAATTGGGTAATTTGCAATGCGTTGAGTCTGAAGCCAGGCGAAGCGTGTTGATTTAAGAACGCGAATTTGGTCCCGTGAATGTTTTGAGTTACTTAAGTGTGTAAAGGTAAATGAGGAGGATTTGTGAGGGATAAGATCTGAATGTTTTATTCATTTAGGTTATTTTTATGGTTGTGGGAATGAACAAGGGTTTGCCTTATATATATTTCTAAAGCATTTTGATCGTATAGTAAGATACAATTACGTAACTTACCTAATTTTTTTTCAATTATATTGTAAAAATAACTAACGAGATTTCTGAGTTATGAGTTTCTGCTAAATATTTGCAACGATATAATGTTTATTTATGCATGAGAAGCTATGATCGTAATTTTAATGATTCTGTGTGTATTTCTGTGTGTGCGAACAATATGTTTGTTATCTTCATTTATTTGAAAAGATTAGACAGAAAACACTTGACCATAGAACATATTTGCTTCACTAGACTGATTATGTGCTAGTATTTCTATAATATTTTCCCCTTCGACTAAGATATCTGTATAGCGAAACCTAGGGATCGTTATCTCTGGTATATACCTATACTCACCAAACAAACAGGCAATCTAACATCACACCTGTCTCCACAATTTATAATTACAATTCTTCTTTCCAAGACGACCCATGAAAGACCAGCACATAAATCTGCAATGAAGCGCATAACCGGAAGCGACGCGATGCAATTCAATCCGGATGGCGGGTAAATACGCCATTTTGAATTTCAAATGAGGAACTAACATTGGCCGGTTGTTGGCGGGAACACAGTTTGTTAGCATAGCCTCGCAAACTGTTGCTGCAGGTTTCCATCGTTAACTGCTATTCATATCTTCAGTTTCCGGCTGCTTTTTGTTTGAAATCCTAACAGCGTGTGGGCAATTAAAAATGGAGGTTTTTTCACTGTTGTTACGTGTCCAGAAATGAAATGTGTGTGTTATTTGTGTGAAGTGTTATTTCTATGGGTTGAACTGATATTGAGAGCATATTAACAAATCTTAACTATGGGTAATTAATATTTTACTCGAGATTATTTAAGCATACGGTCAGAAACATGTAATCCTCAACAGTCATCTTTTATTTCTTCTTTTTGTATCAATCACACCCATCTACATTCATTCGCACTTCACAATATAATAACAGTGTATACATTACATTGTATGAGTGTCAAAGAAACGTAAGTGGTTTGACCTGATCGGGACAGACGGGGATTTATGCCTATCCCTCTGTTATGTACATTAACAGAAATGATAGTTAGACCTCCCGTCCCTCTATTTATTTAGTTCCTTAAAACCCTTCCCTGCCTTGTCAATCTATCACAGGATGTATACCCCACACTAATAGGATATACTCCACCCCCAACCCTTTAGGCTGGGCGTCCACTGAGTACCAAATTCCGTCCTTTCCGATGTTCGGGTAACGACGGGAATTGCGACCGGATTCCTGCTCTATGCAAACGAGGCGCCGGGAAACAGCATCTGTTGCTTTTATTAAACTTGAATTGTTTAATGTATAAAAGGTTTGAAAAGACTAAGGGTATAAGGCATTTAGTGGTTAAGGCTAATTGTGAAAAAGATGATATAATAAACATGGACGTTTTCCTTGTCAAAACAAATATGAAACTGAAATATGCTTACAGATGTCATAACAATAGTTTTATTTTATTTAGTGCAAGTTTTTCCTTAACAAAAAAGGTAAAAAAAAAACATTTTTAAACTCTATGTTAATATTTTATACTATGCTTTTTCGAAATTAATCTATCTCTTGTAGCACTACCATTCCTAAATCATATCGCGTATTAGTCCTATTTTTGTGTAGTGATTTTTCAACTCATACTTTCATATCAAACTGTAGTATATAAAACTTTCGTGACGACATCAAAAGAGCCGTTCTGTCGTGCCAACGGACTGAGCAATACTTCGTTATTGTCTCGTCTCAGCGTGATATTGAAAAAGTCGAAACAACTGACAATTCATTCCAAACGGATGAACTCTTTGAGAAAAGCTTACTGGGAACTATTATTTAATATACTTTCAAGAAGTAACTATTACTGTACATACACATTACGACTGTTTCCCTGTAGAGGGGTATCAGAGATCACAGATCCCCATCTGATTCTGACAAACTACTTTTGTTCCAAAGACACTCATACACCACCTCATGCACACGCAGCGGTTAGAGATACTTCTATTGCCACCTTTTTTCAATATGGCAACTGTAACTATACAGATCAAGCTCCTTTTCCTACAGTGACGAGGTAGAGAACACGGATACAGATTTTTTCGAACCACCACTTTACATATATTTCATCTTCTCATAATTCTAACATCAGTCATTTTCAGTTTTCGCCTTTAACTATATTATCGTTTGTAACATCAATTTAAATACTAATACTATTGCGGTTGTTTATTATACTGATGAAGAATTATTATTTACCAGGAATGGCTTGAATTTCAAGGAAAGCCGTCACCTGAAAAAAGTGAATGCAAGCTATAAAGAGAATTGTAATAAATAAGAATATGAGATAACAAATCGTCTCTACAAAAATTACTTTTCCGTCTAAACTCAACACAATTACAATGGCACCCTTTTTCAATATGGCGTCTATCTAACTGTACTTTATAACAGTTGAAAGATTACCAATTACTTTACATAGTTTAAGCCGCGTTTCCACCACTGCCCCACGGGTTGTCATTAGTGATTTGGCAGCTTTAGCAAATAGCTTAATTAGAGCCAACCCTTGTTAGTGAGGGTTGGTCATCTAAAACTTGGCAAACAGATTAGACTATTCAGATAACACAACTTTAAGTTGGCGGACTAACGGACAATGACTTCCATGTTGGTCGGTTCGGGAAGTTAATCTGTGTGAATACTTCGTGTATACGTTTCACGTTAATACATACAAAGACAAATAAACGCGGTCATGACCAGTAACCCTTTCGGGGAAGTTAGTGGTTCAGGTGTTCATATCCGCAATTGTGAAAGTAATTCTAGGTACACCTCAAATCCACGTGTTGACCAAATAGTCAGTACTCAATGTGACAGGTGGTAAGCCATATCGCCATTTACAAGCACTGATTATTACCTGTTCGGGAAAGGTAGGTTTCCTCACGAATTTTCCCTCACCGTAATATTCGATGCATCTAATAAATGTATTTTTATTATACCGATAATTTACATGAAAATTCATTAAACTTCATTTCTATTGGTACATGATCAAGCGGGATTTGAACCCTGTACCCACTGACAGAGTCAAGCATCAAACAACTAAGCTACGTCAAATTCGTTTGACGTTAATAAGTGGTTAATGTAGGGGACTATAGTACGTTGATATTAATTTAGAATATTGGTGGTTCAAGGTAGTGTTGGTCATAATTAATTCATACATTAGTATCTAGTAAGACGTTGAAGGGTAAGTAACCATCATTAATTGAGGTCATGAATTAAAATGTTGTACTCATGTTATACCATTGTCCTAAGAAGTTAAAGAAAGATTTAATTTAACTTACAGATAGCTTTAAAAGTATTTGTTTTTAAAATTGAATACAGTATCAATTTGCTCTCTTATGTATTATTAAGCCAAATTCTAAATCTAAGCGCACTAAATAAACGACTATTAGTGTCTGTGAGAATAATTCAATACAAACCGAGTAGAGGTGTTTATTTAGGTTTTCAATTAAATGTCTAGACTTAATGAGAAACAACTATTGTTGTTATCACTACAAAGAAGACTTGAATAGTAATTATACCTTTATATATACATTCGCATGCTTTAATTCACTTCAGGGTAGACTGTATATTGGAGATAGAATAAAAATATCTCCTAGTTTAGATTCATAGCTCATTGCCCAATAGATTATATGGACTCCTGGTTCCTTAGTCGCCTCTTCTACTTCAAAAGAAAAACAATAACTTCGACAGAAAAGTAGCTAGTAGCAACCTAGCAAAGAATATTTTTATCTGAAAATACTGCAGATCTGAATGGAAGTGTTTTTTTTTTTATTTAAAACACAAGAAATTTGAATAATTTAAATTAAAACTAAATTTGCATCTTTTATTATGTAAAATTGAGTTATGAATTATAAATAAAATTTAAATGCTTTAAAAATTTAATTATAAATCAAATAAATCTAAAAAGTCTACTTATTATGTTCCTATAGTCTTAAGAAAATCGCGATCTATACTCATGATTAATAACTTACGCGATAAGTCCCGTTAGTTATTAATCATGGATATTATGTTCTCGAATGAAATAACAATAGAATATTAAAATCAATGATGTTTAACTTAATTCTATTATGTAAGTAGGTAGATAAGGTTATAAAACCAAGGAAATCAGACTCTTTGAACATCTTGTTAACTTTTTACAACTTCCAACTCGGGAAGAAATAAAAAACAGTGTACGTGATCCATTTCATTAGACACTTAAACTTACTTTGAAGGTACGAACAAGATTTTGTATTAGAACTTTGTAGTACTGTATAACTTGTTCAAGAATAAAAATAATGATAACGCAACTTGACGAATTTGTTTTCATATTTTCTGGTGGCTAAAAAGATACAGACATATGTTCATGCCATGTTCCTAAGGGGATAGGCAGAGACTATCGGTCGCCACCGGGAACGATCCTGACAAATCTTCCTTGCTTCGTACACACCCATTAACCTTCTCGTACATGCTCTTCTGTTCTTCATGCTGCGTACACTAACGAAGAAAACAGTTAAAAAATTCTCTTTGGTAAAAATCAGGCATCACTATAATGATATTACAAGTGTAAATAAGTAAAATTACTAGACCACTTTTAAGTAATTGGGTGGGAATAAAAGTTACACTGAAGTCAAACTCGAATACCAAAATATGCATTAGTAATAATCAGTACTTGCAAATAATGACACGATTATACTACTAGCAATATATAGTAAGTGTTTGTTTGTTTTAGGTATAAATTTTGCAAAAAAGCATTCTATTGAATTTCTATATACATTTTCATAATAAAAAACACATTTGCGGAATGCATCAAATTATACAGTGAGGGAAAACATCGTGAGGAAACCTACCTGTTCGTCGAAGGGGTAATATTCAGTGCTTATAAATGGCGACATGGCTTACCACCTATCACATTGAGTACTGACTATCTGGTAAACTCGTGTGTTCGAAGTGTCCATAGAATTACTAAATTCGCAATTGCGGAGATGGGAACCTGAACCTCTGACTATCCCACAAGGGTTAATTGTCATGAATGCGTTTGTCTTTGTCTTGTCTATTGATCTCCCGTACTGCACTGAACTAGCTTAACGCTGCTCCAATGCAGTTATGTTCTAAATAAAAGTCTGAAAGAAGCACGTTTTAACAAAATGATCTTCAACAGGCCGTTAATAGAATGGTTATAATCCTAACCCTTGCGAATAGTCAGGAACAACACGACCTTCTTCCCATTCCAAATTGCACCTTATCCCATGGTGTTAAGGTTGTAAGAACTGGGAGTAAAGGATCAAAGGCTGGTTAAGTCTCAACTAGACTTCCTACGTGATCATTTGATGGCCAGTCTTTATGTGGGTTTAAGGTTCATTCGTGCAGAATGGTGCACAGGAAATGGAGAAAATATTTTAAAGGTTACGCGAAGGGAGGATAGTAGAGTAGGCGTGATTGTCGCTTCAAGTTAAATGTGAATTATTAATATATGTTACCACGTGTTTGTTGTAAATGTGTCTCTAGTTTCCTTTCTTCCTGGCAAATAGATAGAGATACGTATAAACAAGGTGTACGCAAAAAATGGTATAGTAATTTACTATACATGTTTTTAGTAATAACTAATGAGGACAGGCAGTAAGCTGTTGGCTGTCTATAGACCCTTAAACATTAATTAATCGACGTGTAAGACGATACCCTGCCACAGATAATATAATACTACTGTATAGTATTATATTATCTGTGACTACACCCTGCGATGTATTGAGAAAGGATTGGTAAATCCTTTTTGAAAAATGATAATTCAACACAACTTAAATGTACACAATTTAAACTAAAATATAATTCAAAACAACTTAAATGCCAAACCTAAGAACTTCAAGATTCTTTTCACTGTTTCAGGTAAAAGGTTTTCTATGTTATTCATGGTAGAAACTAGCAAAGTCACGTTCAATTTACATTTGATTACGCAGTGGCCTCGTTCGCGATGTCACTTGTTTGCTTTTACTTAATTAGACTATTTGTTGTGTTGAGTTAGCTAAATTATGATAGGAAACATCTACGTATATATAGCGTAGGTGTGATATACACATGTGTACATACATATATTCACGCCTCTCAGGCATTCCCTAGTGGAATCGGAAGAGATGTATCTCCTCACATATATTCAGGGACGGCTTTTCACAATAGGAAGTTACCCAAGAAATAAAAAGATTGGCTTATGACTTGTTACATGTGATCAAAGCTTGAAAGCTAAAAGGGACAGTGGAAATATTATCAACAAATCGATTGCTTGTTTCTATTCATCATCTATTCTATAATTCCATTCATAACATAGGTAATTTCAAGTCTCTTTGATCTATTAAAACTTTTACATCATTATAAATCTAATTTCTTGATAAAGTAAAATAAAATAAAAGCTCTAAAGCTTTTTTAAAAGCCATCCTTACACGTGCCTTTCCCTCCCCCTTTTGAACTTTAAAACGGGACAATTTGCGTGCTAAGTACGAAACTATGTCCACCAATCAGGCCCGTGTCTTCTGTCAGTCCTAATGACGTCATAGATTAATGATACGTGGGCGGTGGCCGATTAGGTTTACTCTGCCGCCCTTAAATGTCAAACGGGTGTGATTAAGGAATTCGGGCGAAATGACATGGTGCGAGGCTTCAATTAGAATGTAACTAGATGGTTTAAAAGGTGGTGTTTTTGGGTGATTGGTAAGCTGTTAATGCATCGAAAATTCAGACGTTTTTTAGGTTCTAAAATAGGTGGAATGTGGAGATTAGAAATTTATATATTTTTTGGTTTTAAGCTTTCCGGGGTTTAATGACAATGTCCAAATGGCTGTTATGATAAATGTTAGATAATTTAGATTTGTGTCTTGTCTAGATATTATTAAGATAAGTTATACATCATATGATAACAATAATTATTTAGAAATTATTTTCACTAAATACGTATGTGTAACAGTGGTATCCTATGGTAAAACAGTTCGATTAAAATTTCGTAGTATAAAATGTGTTCAAACTTTCTTCAAACCAATTGATCTCATACAAAAAGGATAACAACCGTTACAACATATGTTATATAATACTAGGACAACATAACACAGTAGAAAGTAATCCTGGTCATAAAAAATAAATAGCATGTCGCGAACCAAAGACTATTTTCAGTCTTTGGGGAAATAGGGCTTCGGTTATCAATATCTTATTGTGTCCAGCCCTCACAGATAAAATTAGTCTCCTCGATTGGCTAGGAATAGATATTAGCCTTTAATCCCTGAAGGGGTGAGTAGAAACATTGAACTTAGTTTTATAGTATTTCAATAGAACCCTGTAACATAATAACATATATAACAACGTAACTTGAAAACATACAATTAGGTTATATGTAATACGTCGGTTTTTCGGATTTTATGTTAACGTTAGGCGATAGCCTATCCACCATCACTAATGATTCAAAATTTTACTTATCTTCTTATTATAACTGCAAAATATTTATCACCCGGCAGTCGCCGCTGGTGCATGGCGTCCGGCTGCTTAACGGCCTAGCCGGCATGGTGGACCTCTTCATCTGCAGTAAGCCTGACTTTAAGAGGGTTGCCATGCGCTACATATGTTACGAAATGAGTTAATCTCTCTGTTTGTTTTGTTATGTACGGTATGTTAATTTTTTTTAATTGTTACTCCAATAATGTCGAAAGATATTCCTGTTAGGACATTATTGTACATTTATGGAAATAAATAAATAAATAAATTTTGTCCACATTTTTGAGGACTAAAAATGTTATTAGGCGGTTTTTATGACTAGTAATAATAATATTTGGACATTATCACACTAATTGAACTAGCCCCTTGCTAAATAAATTTAAAACTTGTGTTAAGGGTACTAGTTAACGTATATTTAACAAATATATACTTATTATAAATTTAAGAAATATATACATATATAATCAACGACCAGACTGGAAAGCAGAAGAAAGAAAAGCCTCCACCGAGAATCGTACCCGGGACCACACGATTAGCATTCAAGTGAAATACTGTCTATATTGTTCTATCGGCATCAAAATCCACTCGTCGAATATTCCTCTGAAATCTTACTACTCGAAAGGGATAAGGTCGTGAAGTTATGTTATGTAACATAAGACAATATGTTTGCCTCAAGTGGTGTGCAAGGTCCCGAGTTTGTACAAATTGTTTGAGAAAAGTTTTACGACACTTTCTGCGCTCCAGAGGTTAAACATTCCGGTGACATAAGAAGTTTGACGTTTTGAATATTATTCAGTTTTACTGGAAATGTTTTACGCGGTTCAAGTCTTAAATGTTAAGGGACTACGAAGATAATAGAAAAATAATCAACCTATATTTACGCATATCTAAGTTAAATAAGTAACTGGAAGTTATTGAGAAATAAGCTAGGAAAAGTATGCTATTACAACCTTGTTAGTTATAATAAAGTTGTTCGAGTTTATGTTTCCTTCGTTCTGGTAAATAAAAAGAGACAATGAAAAAAGGATAATTGCAAGTTTTACTATTAGAACCTTTTACAAACCAGATAACATGAAAGTAAATTGTAGGCGAATTTATTTATAAACATTCGCTACATATACCTTTCATTACGTTTACCCAATTGTTGCCCACTAAAATTCATATAAGGCTGGTAACATTTCTTTAAATATAATATTCCAACATTTATTGTGCTACCCAATAAATCTCTCTCCCATAACTACTACAATTCATAGACTAAACTATTCTGGACACTACTCTATGAATGCACATTGTTTAAAGTTGCACATGTCACGAATTCATGTTCTATTCGCATTGAAATAGTTCAGCTGATGATTATCACAATGTTCCAAGCTAACTGCCTTAGCAACACTAACTGGGAGTGATAAAGTGATTAGGCTTCCCATAATTTGTCAGTGATTTAATTATCGTAAGTTTCAAGTTACTTCGGAGTAGTTAGGTTGAGTGACTTCAGATTGCCTTGGTATTTAACGTCTTATTTAGGTATAATAAACAAAGATGTCGTTAGAAGTATCTTTAATCTATGTATGAATATCACTGAAATGAGTGAGGTCACTGTATTAAGGTACTTATCTAATCCAATTTCACATATCATTGGTTGGTGTAAAAATTATTATACATTTTCTTTTTTACATTTATGAACTCTAATTTATGTACCAAAGGCGACATGGCAGATACACATTTTATTGCTGAGATTCTGTTTACCCAAAAATGATATGAGAACGTGAGTATGTGTGTGTATCAATACTTACCGGGTTATACAGCCTTCTGTGTAGGTTTGCAACCCTGAAATTTATAATGATGACTTATGTTACATGCCACTATATATACACAGGCCCAATTAGTAATAATAGCATGTAGATATGTATCAGTAGCGACACCTGTTAGTCGTTACCTCTGCTCGCAGTGCTTTCTATTAAAACTTTTCCCATTGTCCCCATAGTTTTGTGAAACAGTCGTTACGCTCTTCGGTATTAGCAGTACACACGTACCTATTTACCCACATGCTTTGGCAGAAAGAAATATAATCTCAACGTTTCTTAACTTCGGTGATCGAACTAGCACTGGTATGTCTGTACGGTTGTTGATGTATTTTATATAAAAATTAAGCATCGATCATGTTTTCGAGTCTCGACGACGATAAAGCCTTCCCCCATACAAAAAATTATTTACGAATTCTTTTTATGCAAAATTCGATATAAATGGGTTGGTGTACACATTATAGTTTTATTTCAGTTTTTTTTCAGCGGTAGGTGTGGGTTAGGAATTCCAAACATTTATTTAATCTGAAAACAAAACTTAAATGTGATTTATTTACAAAACTACGAATTTTACATACATAAACACATGCATACCTACTTATACGCCTATTACAAAATGCCAATTAAAAGTCAGCTGATCACTTTTCTATTCAAGTCCCACACAGCAGGGCATTGGATGTAAATTGAGTATTCCGTAGAACAGGCTTCTACGTGAAGCTTTCGGGAAAAGCTTTCCGTTCTTTTATCCCTATGTAAATTTTAGTGAAGTTGATATGGGCATCTTGAATCTGAAGCTTTGCGGATATTCCATTTGGAAAGCAAGCAAGGAATTCAAAAAGACATTCATAGATGGCGTCTCAGTTAAGTTTAATATAGAAGGAGTTTGTGACATTCAATTACGTGTGAACAAATAAAGGAGTTGGTTAAGACATGAATTATTGTAGTATTTGAAGATGTATCGTGAATGTAGAGGTTAATAAAATACTCCTAGCTACAGTTTTCAAATCTTTCTAATAACGCCACCGAAAGATTATTTATTAATCATTCTTTATTAATTTTTCAGTGACCTTATAAGAGCCAAAAATTATTTTTTATCACCTATATGGTTATATTTCTTTCAGAAATATTTCATATTAATATAAGGTCAACTTTGAGCTAGCAACCTTTCAGACATATTTTAAAGGAATACCAAGAGAAAACCGATAGTTATCCTTAACGAAAACGACGAAATAATGACTCCAAAATTCTGCCCACACTGAAAGTGTTAAAAGGCCGCTATGTAAAGAAAAGGTAATATCAGTACCTTTTTCAGTAAGAGGAAACCATTTTAAAAGGGCCTTATCCTTAGGGATGTACATAATCGAATTTACATGACCAACCCACAATCTTTTGGGCGGGAAAAAGGTGGGCGGTGAAACCTCATAAAGAATCTTCTGTTTCCTGACAAAAAGTCAAGCGCGACCATTAACCCTTGCGGGGTAGTCTAAGGTTCAGGTTTCTATCTCCGCATTTGCGAAGGTAGTTTCTTAGTTTATTTATTTTTTCTGTTTCCTGCTTTAGATCTAAAGAATAATGTTTATATTTTATAAACATTTACTTCTTTAGTCGTCTTCTACGACATTTCAGGAAGAACCTCATGCATATTAACGGCCTTTCAATACTTTTGTGGTGGACAGAATCTAGGAAACGATATTTTTATTGTAGGTAAATTTCAGTACAACTACTAGAGTCATAATTTCATTTATATATAATATAATCTGGCACTGATGGCTAGCCCCCCAAAAGATTACTTAAGACTCAAAACCCATAGTCTTGGAGGGATGAAAGGCAACTCTAGTTAGTATTCTTTTGACATTCAGACTGCTTCGCATCGAAAATTCATTGATTTCTAAATAAAATTTCGATCTCATCTATCCTATCAGCGGATTTCATAGTATGTTTCACATTAACTCTGATTCACATCGAAAATAAACAATAGTATCATATTAATGTCAATCTTCTCTATCCTCTTAAAAACTATCATATTTATATGAGATCAATTGTGTAACTTATATATGATGTATCATACATATGCTTTTTATATATACAGATATCACTAACGCATTTAAGTTACGTGTACAAAGCCTAATATGACTATAAAAAAAGCAGCTCCATGAATTCAACATAAGCATGCATGAGATTGCTGAATATAATGACGTTTTGTTCAGCTGCTGCCATTACGTTCCCATTACAAGCCTAATGCTCTGCCTGCGCTGCATTGCGATGACCTTGCCATTATACTTACACACACACTCACACACATACATAGATAAAACGTCATATGTACAGTCAACGCTAAAAGTGCAGTCCCAGTAACTTTTTATAAGGCTTAAGTTTATAAGAACAAAAGACAATATTTTACATTTCGAAGCATGCGAACGTAAAGTGGCCATGACAATGCATAGTGGCGTCAGTTTTAGAATATTAAATAGTGTATTTTGTTCTTATAGATTTAAACCTTATAAATAGTTACTGGGACTGCACTTTTAGCGTTGACTGTATATGCTTACACGTAATATTTTGTATTGTCAATTTTATTAAATGTTATACAAATAAATATACTGTATGATCAACGTTATTGTTGACATATTATTACATAAGTCAGTTTTGGTTACTTTTAGCACTCTATTATTTTCATTTTATATTAATGGTTAGGTCTTCAGTGCTATATATATTCTATTATAGACACATATTACACCCTAAGTCACCTTCTACAACAAGTCAATAAAAAAACATCGGTATTTGAATCACAATGAACTTCACTTTTTTTTTATTTTGACGAATGCTTTTCAAAGGCATGAATCAAATGGTTTTCATCCGAGAACAATACATCAGTGAGGTTGGTTCAATTGACGTTCGGAGAACACATCGCTTTGTGTTCCTACAAAGTGTTGTCACGAGCTAGTTTGAGACCTAAATACTATTCAATACTGACAAAGAGGAACAAAAGACAAACGCGGTCACGACCATTAACCCTTGCGGGGTAGTCAGAGGTTCAGATGTCCATGTTCACAATTGCGAAGGTAGTAACTCTATGGACACCTCGAACCCACGTGTTGACCAGATAGTCAGTACTCAATGTGACAGGTGGTAAGCCATGTCGCCATTTACAAGCACTAACTATTACCTGTTCGACGAACAGGTAGGTTTCCTTACGATGTTTTCTTTCACCGTATAATTCGATGCATTTCGTAAATGTGTTTTTTTATTACCAAACTGTACATAGAAATTCAGTAGGATCCATATTTTCCACCGAAGGAAAACAAAAAAAACACTTAGTATATATTGCTAGTAGTATAATCGTGTTATTTATGCAGGTAGATTTCCTCAAGATGTTTTCCCTCACCGTATAATTCATTACAATTCGTAATATTGTTTTTATTACGAAAATGTACATAGAAATTCAGTAAACTTCATCTCCATTGGTATATGCTCAAGCGGGAATTGAACCATGTACCCATTGATACAGAGCCAAGCCCCAAACAACAGAGCTACGTCGAATTAATTATTCAATACTGCTATCTAGTAACCTAAGTTACTGAAGTTCCGTCCATCCTAAAGGGAATTAATTTAAATCTGTATAAAATGTTCGGTCACCTTTGCTTTTTACTAGACTCTATTTCACTCGATGAATTGTAGGGACGCGATTATAAGTATGTAATATCGAAATTGAATAGAGAATTTCCAATAACTGACTAAGCTATTTCTAAGTAAGATATTTCGCAAAGGTATGTTCCATAAAGTTTCAGACAAGCTTATTATTATTATCAATTCTTTATTAAGCCATTCTCCACTAAAGTTATGTCGGCTCAAGTACAAACACTGATGTCACAGCATTTGAACTTCTTGTTATTCCATCGCCATGGTTACAGCAACGCCGCCAGCCGCTACAACCGAAGAAAAACGAAGTCGAAGATCCAATTCTGCTCTTCCTTGTTCTTCGGATCGTTCCAGTTGAGGATCCAAATATAATCCGAAAGCAAACATATTTAGCCAGTTTGGCATCACAATTGACTAAATATTCAGCCGAAAATAATTATTTGTATTTTCGACTTTCACTGAGCTGCTGACTTTGTTGACGACCCATAGACAACCAACGAAACAAGCTTGACACGAGCATATTTATACTTTAGCTTATTTATTCCTTAAATAGGGATCCTCAATCAAAATTAACTGTATACGCGCGAACGTTAATCGAATTTTTAATATTCATACAGTCGTTAAGAGAGGCAAACATAATTATTTATTTTGGGCTATTAAGGGAACAAAGGAAATTCATAAAGGCAGTCTTAAGGTGATGCTTGCAAATTTATGGCCTCCATGTTATTGTAAAATAAGACTTGTTAACTGTGTTACAGAGTCCAGATTTATTATGCGTGATTTGAAATGAATGTACTCATATATTCAGTAAATATAGTTTATTATACCGTGATAATATGTTATTTATTATGTAATATGTACCACCTTACCAAACTTCAGTGTATTGTAAATGACATATAGAAACAACAAAGAAAGAAAACACTTTAATCACTACATTAAATAACATTAACACAAACATAAAACAACAAATATGAAAACTTTGACGCAAAGAAAAGGTGCTGCTTCAGTATACATACATATAAAAATATACATAAATATGCCACCATTTCTCAAAAGGAAGCAGATCTTGAGCGATCTTGATGAATTTCTCTGCTCCTATCATACCCTTTAACCTTCTCATATATGCTAGTTTAATAAAAAAATAGATTAGATTCCATACATTATATGTATATCAATGAACAAAATGCTTAGTGTACTGTTATGCGGGCAAAATTACGAGAGAAAAACTTATCTATTTTTTCTATTCATAACAGTACGTATAAAAAAACCTCTCCTTTTTATACAATTTGAAACGAATTCATTTAATAGGTCCATTTTCAGTCGCGCCCTATTTGTTTAGGTCGGTAGGTATTTGAAAACATTCAAGGTCACATTTTCCACCAATCATAATGGGTTGTTTTTGCGAAAAGCCTACAAATAATTAGACTGGAATGATTCTGGACTGTTTTATTCTAATTATGTTTATTTGTGTAATGTTCAGTTAGAGACTTCGTTTGAAGTTGTTTTTTATAACTTATTGCTAATGTAAGAAAGTATTTTTGTTTGTATAAACTTTGTTTGTTGGTTTTAAATAGACTGTAGGAAGATATTTAAAATAAGAAAAAGAGCTTTATATAGTTCTAAGAACTTAGTATCGGTAAATTAATTGGGGGTGTAGTTAGTAAAATACTATTTACTGTTTATCACTTAGGATTTGTATATTATGTACCTAGTAAGTTAGCGTCTTTTGGCTTAAGCAATTTTTTTTATATCTAATGATACCCAAAATATCGGAGATGGGGTCTCAAGCATCTTACTACCGCGCACAATAAACAAAAAATGGATTCACATCATTCATGATGATGCTGCTTCAGCTTATGATTATGTATGTTATATTTCAATACCTACTTACACACATTACGCCCTCCCTTTTATTTCCGTTTCCCTACCATTCATATACGCCATATTGAAAAAGGGTGACGTTAGGAGTACCTATAACCACCGAGTGTGTATGAGAAGATGTATGAGTGTCAATGAAGCGAAAGTGGTCTGTCAGGATCGGGACAAATGAGTATCCGTGATCTCTGCCTACCCCGTACAGGGAATCAGGCGTGATGTGTCATGTATGTATGTAACATATAACTCCGCATACAGCAGTTACAAACAATAATAATAATAAGCTTTATTCATAAAAACACATTGACATACACAGACAGCAAATTAAAAAAAAAAGAGAAAAGGAGTTTATACAAATAAGTTAGGTATTAAATCCTACATGTGCATGTCATTGCCCAGTCATTGTCAAATACATAATCTCTTGGTCGACCATCAAAGCCCCATAAGTTTCAACTTACCGAACCTCAAGGAAACCAACTGGCAATGACTAAAAAGAGACTTGTGAATTTCCCCTTTGAAGATGCTTTTGTAAGAGGAAGCACAACTTTCTATGCTAATGCACTCGTTTAATGGGTTCGATTTCTGAGAAAGGTTTTTGTATAAGTCTATTGTAGAATAAGTATATTGTAAAATGTTAAAGAAGTATTGTTCTATGTATTCGTAGGTGAGTTGTTTTTAAACAGTGTTGGATTTTGACTACACAAAACCTTTTTTCGATGAAATGACTAAAAATATCATCGTAATGCTACACGAAAGTTGTTGATTCCTGTGAAAAAGATTAGAAAGGTAATCTTCTGTAAGTCTTATGTGCTTCTTCTGTAAAGTTCTGTTTTGTAAGCGATAAAAAAAACAAATGCATTCACGATCATTAACCCTTGCGGGGTAGTCAGAGGTTCAGGTTTCCATCTCCTCAATTGCGAAGGTAGTAATTCTATGAACACCTCCAACCCACGTGTTAACTAGATAAGCAGTACTCAATGTGATAGGTGGTCAGCCATGTCGCCATTTACAAGTGTTACCTGTTCTGGGAACAGGTAAGTTTCCTCACGATGTTTTCCCTCACCGTATAATTGTAAATAATATATATATATATAATAATATATTATAATTGTAAGCGATAAACATACATACATGAAATAGTTACATAAACTAGTTGGACATAAACTGTACTAGTACTTTTACGGCGTTCATTTGCTAGTACATTACCTGTTAAAAGTTATAAATATCTTTCATATCAATGTATGGTTTAATGATACTTACTACCTTACGTTTGATGCACATGAAAATAAAAAAAGTTATTTATATTATTATTTTACGTATGCACTTATCCGCTTATACAGATAATCGGATATAACTCTGTAGCTGTAATTCAGAAATAAAATAACACGGACTCGTGCAATGAAACTGTTCTGAATTTTCATTTACCTACATTTATGTAATTAATTGCACTTGTCAAAAATCATAATCTGATAATGGACATAATAGCTCGATTTACTTCAAAAAGGATTACAGGTTACTTTATATGTTTGCATGTACGTATTAAATCCACCTTTACTGCACTAGCGGGATAGGCAGAAACTATTGATCACCACCTGAAACGATCCTGAACAATCTCTCACACCAATTAACCTTCTCATTAGTGCTCTTCTGTACACGCGCCTTGAGAAACAAGTCTCCAATTTGATCTTTTATAATTTCTATACGACCTACCTTATTAGAAAATATACGTTCATAGATTTTTTCACTTTTCAATAAAGCTCGTAGAAGTCGATGCGTTAACACGGCTATAGGAATACCACCTTGTCACGATTTAAGCGTTGACTATCTAGTGCAACTTGGTCTTTGAGTGGGCCATTGACATTCGTAGCTACAACAATGTTCATTCAAGCATCTGACTACCATGCACGTGCCTATGAGGTCATGAATCGTAGGTCGTACTTCTAACAGATTTAATATTAAAAAATAAGTATAAATATAGGTATATTAATACTTAGAATAATAAGTAAAAGAGCTTAATACATATTAATTAACTATAAATTAGCAAAAATAAGTAATTTGCCATACTAAACAGGGGTGACTTTAGAATAATGAAAATAGGTAAGTGTATATGAAGTAATATTTGAATGTCAACGAAGCGACAGTGGTTTGTCAGGATCGAGCCCAAATAGCTATCTCTGCCTACACCCTGTAAGGAAACAGGCGTGATGTGTATCTATGTATGTATTATTAAAAAAACCGTTTACAAACAGCAAACGGCGTTTAAAAGCCTCATTTTAAAAGAACATTTCCTTCGAAACCCTCCCGCGGGGCCGAAGCAATTCATTTCAGCCACTGAACAATTTCCAAAGTGGCATATTACTTTCTCATCTGTTATACGCCGGCATAAGCGGAAGCATTAGTTGCCGAGCTGCCGTTCAGCTGACTGGGATTTCATTGGATTATTTATTACTATATGCTTTACGTTACAAACCGTTTCGAAGTGTGTCTAAGAGACACGATAATATCTCCTTACTTACTTTATAGCAAGATGCTGGGGTTAAGATGTCATAAGGAATTAGTTGGGTTAGTGTAAATAAAGAGCGGAAAAGAACGGCAGCTGGTTAGCATTATAATACATATAAGATAATAAAAGGAAGCAAAATCTTTTAACAATGCTTCTTCTTAACATTCAACACAGTTATTTTATTGCAGTGCAATATAATTAATATTATAATAATGACAATGAAGGAAATATATTTTCAATAATATTGGCAAAGAGGTTCTATTTTCAAATATAAGAGTTTATAAGTGGCCAGTTCCAAGAACTTTCAGTTCGACCGTCGTACACTAATTTATGTACATATTATGTAATAAAATTAAAGAGCGTGCTTTTGTTATTTTCAATGTATAATAGCTGATTTTATTATATATATAGATGATACTTAAATAATACATACATGTATAGTCTAGCTACGAATAGTTAAGCAAATGGCCAAAACTCACATGTGATAAAAATATATTGGTAACTTAAGTAAAAAGTATTTTAGTTCATTAATTTCTAATTTAATCACACGGTATAATAATTTGTAATCAATTAAGCAAAATATCTAAAGCATTATCAACGCAGCATAATATTCAACTATACTCCTTTATTATTCTCATATTCCTTTATTTTTTTCATATATTCCTTTTATTATTATCATATTTCATAACTATACTCATTTATTATTCCTTTCCCTACATATTGAACTTTATAACAATCTACTCGAGTCCCATACTCGCAAAATTATGTAGGTATTTATCAAAAGGGGGAAAATGTAGGACTGAAATGAGCCTTGAATGATTTATTGGGTAATCATCGTTTAACTTTACACATTAAGGAATTTGCGGTGTATTGTGATTGTACTTACACCTAACACAAGACTTGAAGGTTTTTTAGGGATTTTTAAATCTGTTTTTGTTTTTGAGATTTAGTACGCGATGATCAACTCTGTAGGACGTGACACGTACATATGTAGATGTCACTAGTGTATAGTTAGAGATCTGTGTAGAGATTAAATTTCCCTCATTGTTTATATTTACTTGATAAAATTTTTATGCTTTTTGTCACCTTTTACATTTTCGCTGAATTATGTTACATATTATGTTACATTCACGTTCTTTGAGGGACGTCACACACCTCGGACACATGATAATATCTCCACGGTTACTTTTTAAGATAAATATTTGAGTCGCGGTGTAATAATAAAACATGGTATATATGACTGGTTGCTAGCATAATATCAGCGACTAGGTTCAAATTATCCTAGTCTGGTAGTCGTTTCATACGACATGCCGACAAGATCGGCAGCTAATTAGCACTCCTTTTACGTCCAGATTTGCGGACAAGGTAATTTATATAAAGTTTAAGTGTTACGTTGAATGTCCCATATGCTTCAAACGGTTCTTACGTGCAATTTCCCACCATCCCTTTGAGTTTACTATTATGTGGGTGAAATAGAATGGTGAATAGGACATTTGGCAGTCAGATAGATGCCATATTGAAAAAAGGTAAAGTTAAAAGTACCTATAACCAACGAGTGTGTATGAGGATGTTTATGTCAATGAAGCAAAAGTGGAATGTCAAGATCGGCCACAGATGAGGATCCTTAACCTCTTCCTACCCCTCTACAGGGAATCAGGCGTGATGTGTTTGTATGTATGCACTGGATTTGGTTGAATAAGAACAAAACACCCTCTC